>DWQX01004128.1:0-15769 GCA_018245475.1 Pharmacophagus antenor
TTAATATGGTAAATAAATAATTTGTAGAGCACTAACTTTTGGAGTTTTATTCAATATTGTAATTTTTTCAAGGTGGTGTCAAACTTTTGGCCGGCAGTGTACATGATAATGCTTAGGTAATGATTATTGTTTAAGTGTAAAAGCAAAGACATGTTTATCAGAAAAACTCTTGCAATTTGGATAAAAGACTTGTCTTAATTGGAAAACCTACACTGAATTGTTAGGGTACACTATTTGGAAAGCCCTTCCAGGGAAAGTTGTAACCACCGCCGTATTCAGTGAGCTCCCAATCTTGAGCCAAACGTGTTTCGCCAAGTGCTGCTATATCGACATTTAGTCTACCAAGTTCTGTATTAGCTACAGCAATCTTAGTTTCTGGGCAAGCGTTATTTGGTCTATCCAGAAGTGTATGTTTATTCCATGTACCAAATGTTAGTTTTCTGTAAATGTTTTTCGTATGACGACCACATTTAGGTAGATGCAGAAACAGCTGTGGCTACTATTTCCATGCGATTGTTGGGGTAAGCATTTGTTTGGGACACTTTTTTTAGTCCCCTCCTCGACTGAGTATGGAAAACAATACCACTAAATTGTGCTGCTTCGACATAAAGGGTCCTGCCGAGTTGAACTATTATTCCAACACAATACAAAAACGATCACTCTCCCCCAAGCGCCTGTGTGCAAATATTAGACAAGACTCAACTTGTATCTCTGCCCATCGTCATAAGTCTTTGTTTTCGGAATTCATCAACAGAAACTTACTGTTTAACTACTCAATTTCGACAGGCTCGTCTCCATCATACGAGCCTTCCTGTCGAATCGCACCTTTCGCTATCGCGCTTGCAGCGCACTCTCGACGAACCGCCTTATCAGAGCGAGGGTCCCCCAGGGATCCTGCCTCTGCCCCCTCCTCTTCGCGTTGTACACCAGCTACATCCCCAAGGACCCTGCTGTCAATCTTGCGCTTTTCGCGGATGATACCACCCTCCACGTCTTGGGCAATAGCCTCCCCAGACTGGTGCGGACACTCCAGACGGCGACCAGGCGTCTCGGAGCCTGGTTTCATACCTGGAGGATCGACATCAAGCCGGCGAAGAGCGAAAGCCTGCATTTCACCCAATCCCGCCTATTTCGCAGCAGGAAAACAGCCCGCTTCCTAGCCCCGGGAGAAATCTCATTCTTCGACCGCGTCATTCCCTGGAAAGACAAGGTGAAATACCTCGGCGTCACTTTCGACCGCCGCCTCACATTCTCAGCCCACGCCTGCAGAGTCAGGAGTAAAGCGGCCTCAGTGTTAGGCGTCTTACATCCCCTGATATGCAAAAGGAGCAAGCTCTCCGCCTCAAAGTGCTGCTTTACAAAACTTGCTTTAGGCCTAGTATGACCTACGCGTGTGTAGTGTTCATGCACCGGCACGATGTCGTCAAAACCCTGCAGGTCCTCCAGAACCGCTTCATCCAGCACGCTACCGGGGCGGAGTGTTACCAGAGGAACATAGACCTGACGTGACTTTCGCCTTTCCACGATCGAACATTTCATCAATGACTGTGACTCTCATTCACTTCGAGGTGGGTATGCACCACCTCAATAAATTTATCGTTAATACAGTCGACTATGTGCCGATTTAAAAGCGTCGTCCGCGTAATCTGTTAGTCTCGATGCAAGGGTCGGGTCAGACCACCCCCAAAGGCGTAGGGCTGACCCGATTAGGTCACTCCAGGCGCGCTTGGGGAGCCTGCTACGGATGTGTGCCGAACGGCTGTGGGGGCAGCGTGCATTTCGCTACCCTTGCGGCCGTGGTTGAGTCGCGGAGAGAGAGCAGTGTCCGTGTTACGTTGCCGCTCTCCCTAACCTCCGCGACTAAGCGGTTTCGCACCGCAGATGCGGCGGCGGTGAAGCGGCGGGGGAGAAGGGGGTAACACTACCTTCCGCAGCCGAATTACGGTTGGCGGCGGAGCCTAAGACCAGATCCGCCGCAGGGAGCTTGGAGGACCTGTGCTTTCGGGTGTTCGTCCTCTCGGCTCCCATGGCCTCTGGGTGACGGACTCGGGGGTGTCCGTTGCTCATTTGACCGTAGAGGCCAGAGAGAAAGGCGCGCCTTACCAGGAGGGGATAGGGGTGGTTTACCTCCCCCCTGAGGAGGGGCTGAACATTGCGGCCAGCGCTGGTGGGGTTGCGGAGGTGTGCGAAAGCGTACCCGTGACCCTACCGTAAAGCGCCGAAGATGGAACATCTTTAGGATTTTAGTCGGTGCAAGTCCGACATAACTTGTCTTTACACCCACGAAGGCATTTCCTCCACGAAAAAAAAGGTCGGGTCACACAGAGAAAACACTCAAACTATTAACTCCATGCCCAACACTATATGCACCTGAAATACCAGTCACCGAAACACCTCAATCGTCGCCCGTCTCGCTCATCGACGAGCGGGATGAAAAAAACTCGTACACCGTGTACACTAGATACAACCGAATACCCGGGCGCTTCTCACCCCCGCGTATTGCGTCACAGGGGAACGATGGTCGCGGTTAGGGCCCGCACCCCAACTTCGACTATCACATAGCTCGCTACTTGATAGTTAGGTTAAGCCAGCTTCTCTGGCCAGAGGTAGTGGGAGAAGCTCACGGATCACCGGATCCGGAGCCAGTTTCGATGAAGCTGTAATAGTCGTCAAAAAGACTAACAGCGCGAACTTCACCGAACCCAGCAGCAGCATGAAGAATGGAATTGCGAGAGGCATACAAGATAGAACTGGGATGAAAGAGACAAAGTACAAAAAGGCTCCGATTATGTTGGAGGTACCATGAAAATAAAAAAAAATAAAATAAAAAAGCAGCAGTACTCAATTTCGATTTGTACAGATAATCGGCCGAGTACGACAGGTACATTTCATAGTATTTCTAGAACGGTCGGAGTCTACATAATACGATCATAAGGCATAAACAAATACTTACGAAGACAAGTTTCATCCAATGGTGCAGTATTATACAAACATTAGATATGTTTATAAATTGTATAATAAAAATAATACTCTATGTATGTAATTTACGAAATAAATTCCATGTTTTATGGAAATAATAAACAATTAATAAATTATTAATTATTATACTAATCTAATAGATAAAAAAAAACTAATGAGAGTAACATGGATGTAGTTGATATTTAATTTTTTTTTTAAAGAAACTATTACAAGTTTTAATAAATTGTGGCTAAGCAAGTTAAAAAATATCCCTGCATCACATGTATTGTTCTACAATTGTTAGACACATGTCATTAACTATTCATATATAATACCAACAAATATAAATTGCAGCACCATGTGAAGAATATAAAACAACAAGTAGATGAGTTTTTTCTGTTTTAGATTATTTTTTTAAACTTAATTTTTCAATGAAATTTTTTAATACAGCAAATACAAGGAGAGTTTTTAGATATAAAGTAACTTTTTTTATTAGAAAAATAATACATCGCCAAAATTTTAACTAAACAATAGCAGCAAAAATTGAAGGCTGAATGCTTTTTAAATGAGTCAGAAATCAAGTGCCTACAACAAGGTTACACTTGACTCATACTTACATTAAATCATAAGGAAGAATTGATTTTCAAGTTTTTTTAAAAAAAGATTAAAAGTTATTATATAAAAAGTGAATAAAATACAATTAATAAAAACTTTAGTAACTTTACCCACCTTTTTAATCAATCTGTATATTACACTCAGTACATCCATATTATCCTCACTACTCAGAGGTAGTGCAAATTTACTATTTCCTGCCATGTTGTTGTTACTTGCCTAGAAATATTAATGGAAAATTACTATTATTACTTTATAAATACATCTGTAATAAGCTAAAAAATATATGATAAATGAAAGCTATTTTTTTTTTCGCAAACTGTTTTCTAATAGATTGAAAACAAACCCAAAAACATCATTTATATGCCACCTAAAAGCTTTTAAGAGTAAGTTAAGTCCTCTCCTTGGGTAGGGCCCATTCATACAATTAAAAGTATTATCAATTACTGTATTAAAATGTTTGAGTCATTTTTATTTATAGATTGACTAATAAGCGCTAGTGAAAGGAATGTGAATAATCATGTTATAGTCTAAAATAATTGTCACGTACCATTATACGATACAAAGTGCTCGACGTATGGCAAGCGAATAACTAAAACAGTAAGCCGTTTGAATTTTAATAAACAAAACTGTTACAAAAGATTACCAAATGTCAATTCCGATCCTGACGTTAGCGATGTCGATGTGTTTTGATTTATATAATAAAGATATAATTTCATATATTTTTTTTTCAAAACTTTCCTTTTATCGATGAATTTATAATTTGTATAAGACACTATTAATCTGTACTAGTACTATTAATAATCAATATCTTTTTAATCAATAAAATTATCTTGAATAAATTTAGGTTAGAGCATTTGTGAAGATTGCTATATGAATAACTTCTTAAACAATTTTAATTAAGAAACAACTCATTCGGTGCTAATACATAAAAAACGAAAAACATATTACAACATTTTATATAATGTATAAATTAATAATTTTGAATTTATAATTTAGGATACATAATTTAAAAAATTAACCGCAGATATATAATGTAGTATTATATTTTAACAATACAAATTATTTTAAAAATTAGAATGCTTCGTAAACATTATTGCCAATTTGGTAAAGAATGAATTATGTACATACAGTTGTATAAATTTTATAAATTTACCGGATACCCCCCTCCCCCATTACCGGCAAACAGCGAAAATTTCCACGGATTGTAAAAACGTGAAATTGTATCTTTGTAGAAATTGCGATTGACTGGATAATTGTTCAAAAAAGAAATATTTATTGACTCTTGTATTCTTAGATAAGTGCTTTCTCAAATTCAATTTTCTTAATTAATTGTTCTTTTTGTTTAAATTGCATTGAACTTCTATGCTAGATTTAATTTTACATTTGGATAATGCTACGTACTGCGTACGACATTATGTAAACATTAACTCTTTATTTTTACACAAACATCGACACTTGTCATTACGATTTGTTATAATAACGAATGACATTTCTTTCATGCCACTAATAGCGCCATACTTGGCCCCGGTATACTGCATAGTCGACTCTATAATCGGACAAAAGCGGTAAAAATATAGACATGATAAAATATGAGGACTATTTTTTATTCAAAATCGAAAGAGAGGAAGATGTTATAGGGCAATAATGTTTAAGTCGTGGATAATTATTTCTATTCTTTTTAAGTTGTGCTCCGCTGCCAACCCTGCAGGGTAATACTTTAAACATTTCGCATTTGTGCTGACATCTTTAAAGATAAAATGACACGCCAAATTATCTTAGTTTTTATTAGTTACAGCAAATACTAATTTGGACACACTGCTATCTGTCGGCGATAATTGTTACAAAGGTAATAATAAAATTACATTTTAGATTTGTAGCGCAGCGGTTGTTCATCTATATATCTACTTAAGCCTCTAGTATAAGTTTTATTTTTTTATTTATTATTAGCCGTCCCGGTTTTTCAATATTAAGGTAATCCTTCAATAATAATTATTTATATCAATTTTTGAGTCCATCGACTCCGAGAATAAGTTTTATTTAAATTTGAACACCTCCCCCTCCTCCCTTTCCGGGAGATATGCTAAAAAACCTTTCTTAGTGCATATCGACATATCACATCTTAATTTTCTTTTTCTAGATACAGCGGATTCATTTTTGGGTTAAAAATCAGGTTAGGTAATGATTTAATAAGAACTTCGATTTTTATATATACATTATTATTTTAATACTTACGTTAAGTGAAAAAATATATATAAAAATAATGCAGTTTTATCATAACTAAAAGTTTATTAAAAATTTTGTAATTATACTCTTGTTTACATTAATTAAACCGTGAAAAAGGTAAAAGTAAAATATCATTTACATCAATGGAATTAAATGACTCGTATAAACATGATAATCATAATTATTATAATCTCAACAAGTTATATATACCGGTAAAGTATACTAAATACATATATATGTTTAAAATTGTAATGGAATGATAAATCTAAATGTAACCTCTCGAAAATTAATAATTGGTTTTAAATATGATGTATTTTATTAAAACATATATAGATACTAAATTAAATGGCATTCATGAGTCTTAAATATTCTGAAATATCTTGATAAAAAACTTATTTAGAGATCATTAAAACAATCGAATTACAAACTCAAACTATTTATTAACACTCGATTTACGGGACTCGTCATTTTGACGTGTCACCATTCAATAAAATTTTGTATTCTCAAATGATTAAGACATTTTTATTTCTCTAGCGTTTCCGTCAACATTGTGTTATATTTTTTTTTTGCATTATAGGAAAGTATAAGAATACAAAAATGAAACAAATTACCACAGGCTCGAAAAGACAACTATGAAAAACGTCCGTAAATCTAGTGTTAAAAAAGGATTGTACTGTTTTTTGTATTTCATTGAAATATATAAATAAAATACTAGTGTTCAAACTGTACTTACTACTTTTTTGCGCGTGAACAACTGTGATATTTTTAAGACATAATGAGACTAGCAATAAAACATAGAAAAAACCTTTTAGTAATATAGCTGACTAAGAAGTATTCTTCAAGACTCCGTCGTCAATTTTCACTCGTTCGGATTTTGACAAATTAACAAGAATTGCCCACAGAAATTTCAATATAAATGTGGGTATCAAAGCAATGAAAGTCCACTTCCTGGCGTTTAGTTTTCGAGATATATCTCGGATACCAAATGCCGAAAACCCAATTCAACCCAAATCTGTACGCCATTTCAATTTATTATTAATTAATTTTCAAGTATCTAAAAGTTAAAGTAATAAATTACTGTAAAGTTTGTTTTTTATTTTAGTCCATTTAGGCTATGATTGTTTTATATTTTTGTTTTATATATTTTTTCAATTTACCACCGTATTTGCCTCTTATAGGACAATTCTCTGTAAGACAGAAATATGCTGGATATCTTTTATAAATTATAAAGAGTTTATCAACATTGTATGGTAAAGTATCATTGTACGTTTATCTTACCAAATGATGAATCTATTAATTGTGTTGACAATTAGAAATGTGTAATAATTTCATCACCATGATTTTAATGTTTCCTTTGTTTTAGACAAGTACAATGTTTATTGAACGAGATGTTTCACACGTTCTAGTAGCGCGTCACAAGTCTTCTTAGCGTCGCCTAACAACATAGCAGTGTTGGGATTGTAGAAAATTGGATTATCTACAGCTGCATAGCCAACCCCCATGGATCTCTTCATTACCACAACCTAAACAAAATAGTAAATGGAGTTGTTATAATGTACTTTAATATTGCATGTATAAATATAAATGGAGTTATGATGTACTTTTACATTGCATGTATAAATAAATGTCTGGGATTTTTTACACATAGTACTCTGATCCCAAGATAAGTAAGCTAAGCAGCACCTGTAGTATGGTTTATCAGAGATCGATATAGATGCGTAGATAGTTTTACATAAATACTTATTATAATATAGATAAACACCCAGACGCAGAATAAACACAAATGTTTATCACATAAGGTCTTAGCGGGAATCAAACCCGCGACCTATGGTGTAAGAGGCAGGGTTTCTACCACTACACTGACGGGCTATTCATCAAACTAACGATATTTGTTATAATATGTGAAAACTTAATTTTAGTTATATGATTATTGTTGATATTTTTATTAGAAAATTATGTGAAAGAACCAGAAGTACTCTTGACATTAAAAGATTTCCAAAAGCTTCTTAGTGAAATATTTTATGAAAAGATGTATACATTTCATATTATACAAAAATTACATTATGTACAGCAATAGAGGTCACTAGTATATACATAAAAAGTTAACACTCTTATAAAACACGGTGAAAGCGGAAAGTTCGCATTAAAGATATTAATATGATCATTCAAATATAGAGAGAATGTTATAAGGTGACAGCGTAAGGTAGTTGACTAGAGTTGCACAATATATTTAAGGAGTTGAAGAACCAACAAAATATAGAATTGATTATCAATTATATAATATCATAATATTGTACAAATTATTACCTGATTTGCTTTCCATACTTTAAGTACTGGCATACCAGCAATGGGAGAATTGGGATCATCTTCAGCTGCACTATTCACTGTGTCGTTAGCACCTTTAATTCATGAAAATGAAAAAATTAAAACTAATAACTAAAGCGAGTATTTATAAATCTAAAAATAATACTATACAAACTACTAATTTTAATGCTTTGCCGTTCACACATAATGAAGATTTTTTGTTTGATGCATGAGTGCCATAATGATTTGTTTTATCATATTGGTTTTTCTTCACCATGTGGATAAAATTCTTTATAGTTTACTCACCTCACCTTCAGTTCTCATAACTACGAACTTGTGTCATATTCCTCAATTTTCTCAATCTATCATTTACCTAATATTTTTGGCATCAACGTGGTGCCACCATACAAGCATAGTGTTAATATGTATTATGTAAATATTTACCAAGCAGAATGTAATACGCACCAATTACGAGTACCAGGTCCGTATCGTTAAATTCGTCGTTAATTTCTTCCATTTCAAAGACATCATCATAAAGGACTCCGGCTTCAGCAAGTAAAACATTCAATTGTCCTGGCATGCGACCTGTAATTACAATGGTTTATTAATGATTGTAATAGTGGTGCTTGTGGCTTTAACTACGGAATCACATATAATATGCAACAAATGTGAGATCATAAATGCAGAAACTTCATTGAATTATCATTGGTTCTGATGCAATGGTTCTTCTTTTGATCACACTTCAAGCTTTTTTCATGACAAACAGTAGCTCTTTAACAGGTTTTTATTTAAGGTTTCATCAATTTAAAGGTATAGGTAAGAAAACGTAATGAAGAGACAATCATATCAATAATACTAGTATATACAACTATTAGTTTTATTCATTTTTGTAAATGATGTTTTTGTAGTTTGACAGAGTTTAAGTTAAATTACATATTTAATTTTACCTGCAACTGGATGAATGGCGAATCGAACCTTCTTTCCCGATGCTTTCAGAAGACCAACTAGCTCTGCAATTGGGTATTGTGCTTTTGCTACACATAGACCATAACCTGTAGGGGAGAAAAAATTTAATAATACATAAAGAATGGTTACTTGTGTCGGTCTATATATTTATTTATATTAAAAAGATTCTCTTTTCTTTTTACAGCGTCCCTAACCCCAAATAGTTAATTTGACATGCTTGTGTATATGGTACCTAGACTGTCTCTGGAAAAAAGGATTTATTACAAGTACGTACCAGGTGTGATGATAATATTGGAGGCGCGATGTATAAGATCAGCGACGGAGTCTACGTTGAGCTCGGTGTGCGTGGCGCCGGCAGGCCTTTCGGACCCACCGGTTTTCACGCCGTATCCGCCCAAGATCACATTTGGTAAAGAACGATTCATAGCCTTTGAAAATACAAACATTGTTGATAAACTTTTGTTCCAATTTACAAAAGAAATATATGGTCTAACCAGTTATTGTTACACTACAAAACTAAGTGATAAGAGGAACAGGCCGTTTGCTTGGCTGTACCGTATATTTCGGACCATAAGACGCACCTAGATTAACTATTACATAAAAAATAGTTAATCATTTTCATGTCATATTTTAAAAATTAGTAACACGAAAAATATGCTAAATAAAATACGACATATTTTTTATATCATAGATTTATATATATGATTTAATAAATATGAGGCTTAACAATTGTGTTAACATTGTCAACCTGGGGGTTGATCAGCCATGAAGTGGATATAAGAGTAATAATATTGATACATTTGGACCATAAGCTGTATCTAAAATTAAAATCCATTTTTTCTTTGTAGAACGTGTTTTATAATCCAAAAAATACGGCAAATATTACGACTGCTACTAGTAACCAAACGTTAATAATGAAGTTTATTCAACATCAACAATTTTTCTACAGCTACAGCACTTTTAATAAGCTGGAAGACAATAATGTTTGTACAATATACCTTTGATTCTTGTGTAATTATGGACTAAAGTTTTTTTTTAAATAATAATAAAATTTCCAATAACATACTGAAATTACAACATAGAATCCAGATTATATATTTAATAGTTTGCTGACTGTAGCATGGTAGCTTTTATTACTAATGACCAAAAAAGAACTATATACATTTATCTTTCGTAATACAAATAGCAAGGCACTTATATGTAAATGTTATAAGTATTATTCAAATATATTTTTGATAAAGTATAATTTACCTTGCACATAATATACGAAAGTATAGCACCGGAGCTGCCAATGAGAGCGCCGACGATGGTCATGAGGGAGTTGTTCAACATGAAGCCTTCTGCACAAAGCGCCCAGCCGGAGTAGCTATTCAGCACCGTAATCACAACAGGCATATCAGCACCTATGTATTAAATTATTACTAACAAAATAAGAAAGAAAGTTATTAACTGTTTTATTGGCTATCATTAACATTGTCAATTAATCGTAGCAAGGTAAACTAAAGTAAACAAAAATGCGAAAAGCTTGTATGAGTATGACGAACGGAAAAAGGATGTTTACAAATTAAAAAATAACTACCTCCAATTGCTGCAGTCAGCGTGAGCCCCTGGATCCCGCTGAGTATAGCTGCGGCGGTAAGCAAAGGAAGGCCGGGTGCTTCGGGCATCGCTATAAGTGCTCCACCACAGCCCAGCGAGCCTGCTAGTATGCCCGCGTTGATTGCGTGCCTTCCGGGCAGCATTAACGGCGCCGAAGACAACGAGCCTTGCAACTTTCCATAAGCCACGAGTGAGCCTCTGTTAAATTTTAAATATTTAGTAAAAATATTTCCATATTGAATACTCGATGAATATAGAACGTTTACTATAATTCATCCAATAAGAAGCAATCACTAATTAATACTTTGCCGTTCGGCGATACCACAGTGGTAACGTGCGCACTGTATCGCTCAGTGGTCGGCGACAGCACTTTATTGTCTTTTGCTTTCTACTGGTGTTTTGTTTCGGTAACTATAAGTTTCACAAGTCATCAAGTTTTTTATTTGTATGAGTTCTTGTGCCCTTTTATCATGGCAGACGAAAGAGACGATACAAATATTTACGATGAATGCGTGGACGTCTTGTCTGATGTTCCGGACGACTTAGTCGACACGCAAAGTACATGTAGAAAAACTAATTGCACCATAACAAAAACCTGAAAGTGTATTAAACTATAACAAATACATGAAAGGAAAGGATCGGACAGACCAATATTTGAGTTACTACCCTATATATAGAAAATCTATGAAATGTTCAAAAAGTTTGCATGTACCTTATATTTGCGCATTATTTAAAGCATTCTGTACATGTCAATATTTCAATACAGAACAGAAGTCTTCGATTTCACGATTTTTTATTGAAAGTATGGGATTTGTCGATAAAAGACCATGTACCTGCTTCAGATCGAAACTTGGAGGTTGCTACTACATCGCGTGTGGCTCATCATGATCCGATTGACAGACTTTCCGTTCACATAAAGCAACACCAACTAATCCTTATTTCCGAAATGAAAACGAAGAAACTGTTATGTATGTTCCAAAAACAAAACAAGAAAAATAACAAACTTAATGTCCAAGTGTTGTGGAGTTGCCTTACATCTTGGAGATTGTTTTGCTGCGTACCACACGAAAGACAAAATACTATGTACCAAAGAAAATGCCAATACACAAACATATAAAAGTAACAAATTTTGTATTTATTTACATATGTATATCTTTTAAATTTCATGAAAGTAGGGAAACAGTGTTAAGAATTATGAAAACTAAAGATGAGATTAGTAAAACTTAACAATTTCTATATTCCCGATAACGTCATGAACGGACGGCGATAAGTCAAATGATCCAAATAAGCGCTGCCGGCGCCAAGCGAATAAATATTTACGAATCGTGCGAATGGCAAAGTGTTAATCAGTTTTACTTAAGGAGGGGTTCGAAACATATACTTAGGCATCTGGGGTGGAGTTAAATTCAAATATTTCAAGAATATAAACCTAATTTATAGCTCACAATATTTTTTAAACAGCATACAGTAGTTTTAAAATCTTACGTGAAGGTGATGCCCCCAATATAAGTGCCAAGGAAGAGAGAAGTTTTGAGTGTTGCAGCAGTGGGATCGAGCGTCATCGCCGGGAAGTCGTGCATATATGTCGCGATGCACGTTAGCACGGCCGCCATGCCCACCAAGCTAATAAAACAAAATTTTGCTGCCTTAAAAACTGCTTGCGGTATAGACAATTATGCCTATAGTAATATAAATACCTGTGGAAACCAGCTACAAGCTGAGGCAGATCCGTGATTTCAATCTTTTTAGCAATAACACTGCCCAGAAGACCACCAATACCAGCAACACCTATTATTTGCGCAAGCACTTCCGCGTTGGGAGTTATAGCACCCAATGTGGCCGCAATGCCTCCAGCAACACCAATCTAAAATAATTCTAATACTTTCAGGTTTCTGAATAATTGCAATCAATATTGCAAAATATGACAAAGAGCAATCTCATATTACTAAAGAATCATCAAAATCGTGACTAGCTATAACTCAAGTTGCCTCGTTTGTTAGATAATGTGCATTAACAATTTGCATATAATTTAAGCTACAAAATTCATGCGAAATTCAATTGAGTCATTTGCTGACAGAAACATAATTACTACATATTTGATATTGAAGAAATAATAAGAATAAGAACAATAATCTGAACTATATGACTAAGAACAAAAAAAAAATACTAAAGTTATTATGTAAGAGTTATGTTTTAAGTGTCAATAATATCTCATTGGCTTTACAATGATCAATAGATTGAAACTAAAGTCATCAAGATTACAATGAGCGGGTCTTGAGTCGAGTCTTGTAGCTGTCACACTTTTATGAATGCCTTTTCTAATCATCAATTGCATTATTATAACTAGTTAAGAATTTTAAATTAAATAGTATGAAACATACCATTCCCAGGTAGTTTCCTTTTCTAGCGGAAGTCTGTGAACTTAGACCAGCGAGTGCACCAACGCAGCATAGAGATGATGCCAGATAAGCCATTTGATGCACCTCTGGATAACCCTGTAATATGAAACATTTTAAATGATACGGACTTGTATTGTGACATTTGTTTTTCTTTGCAACAGGTACTCTTTATGTAGGTATAATAGATATTACGTTTAATAAAATGCTATTAGTAAGAAAAATAGACATTTGAATTGTATTATAACACTGTACCTGCATAGCAGTTGTAAGGTATCCTCCAAGTAATGCTGTAGCTGGGATGGCATACAAGTATCCATATTCTGGAGGGTCCCCAGGTCTAAAAATAATTTCTACAATGAATCCAATCAATTTTATTAAAAATAAATAAAAAATAGGAAGCAAAATTATCGGATTGAGTACCATCATTCCCTTTTAGTCTTGGACATGTACAATGATGCTGGTAATACATTAATAGATAACACACCTTTTGAACATATCAAGCATTCGCTGGGTAACTAAGAATCCACCGAATACGTTGACGAAGGAAATTAGCGCTGCTGTACTGGCTAGCCACTGAAAAATAAAGGTTATTATGATTAATAACGTTATATTAAAAATATGTACAAAATAGAACATATAATAAGTTAAATATTTACGACATCAAAGTATCTTACGATTTCTTATTACTGGATAATTCAACGATACTCGTGTATTGGAATTCTAACACTTTCATAAAAAATATTCCAACCGTGGTCTCAAGGAAAATTGTTTCACGTGTCCATTACATAAAATAACTATATATTGTCAGTTACCTGTACTGGTGTTTCCGGGACGTACCCGCCACCCATAAGTAACAGTCCTCCCACAGCTGTGATACCAGACACAGCATTGGTAACAGACATAAGTGGTGAATGTAATGCTGGCACAACACCCCATACCGTGTGATAACCAACAACTCCTGATCAAATGAAATTAAAATAAAGTCAAAAAAGGTACATAAAATAACAAAAGTATTCTTTTCTTTTATTAGCTTCTGGTTCACGCAGAAAGGTGAAAATGAAAATCATAACATTAAAATAGCATGGTCAATTTAAATACATGTCTAAACAAGTTTATTTTAATAAAATCTTTAATTAGCCCATAACTGTTTCTAAAAATTTTAATTTAAATGTCTTCAATTAAATGATTCTTACCTGCCAGTGCTAATGTCGTAGTCATTGTTGTAAAAGCGGGGTTTGGCGATGCTACACCAAGACCAATCAAACTGGCTAAGCCTGTAACAAAACTGCAAATCATTACATTCTTTGTCAGAACAATTGAATTTGAATAACATTTTTATATGAAAGTTCTTATCTTAGTCTTCTTTATAATGATTTACACTAGTGATTAGTCTATTTTAGTAATTTGATGTGTATCTCTCTAGCCATTGAAATTGTTTTATTTGTATTTTTAAATATATACATAGAAAATACCTGTTGAATAAAGGAAAGTATCTTTAAGTGTCTCGTTGAATGGATTTGGTGGTTCTATGTTCGCTACTGGTACTTTAGAGGCAAATGTCGCAGGCGCCATGGTTGGCGGAGGCGGAGGCGGCCATAGTAATTCACCTGCCTTTAGGACTATAGCTCCTCTAATCACTTCATCCTCCAAATTGATGTAAAAGTGATCATTGTTACCTATAAAAATTTATTTTTGTTAAAAAAAACAATTGGTTCTACTAGTGTCGGGAGTTAAATAGATGTGCGATTATTCAAAGATGAAATAAAAATAATATATGCACCATATTCAATATATAATCATTCAAGTGAATATTCTTTAAGAACAGTCATTTATGAAAAATCTCTCTTACATATCCATATCAATAATTAAAATTTAGAAAGGTGTTCATTATTATATTATTTAACTCACCAATACTTAAAAGAAAGCCAGAAATATTGTTAGCATAAAGAGTGGAGGCATGAGCAGGCATGCGACTAGGTAGATCCATGAGACCAATGTGGGTAACACCATGAACTTTGGTTATTTTCCCTTTCGTAGTGGTTTCTACATTACCGCCCATTTCTGCCGCCAAATCAACTATAACACTTCCCGGTGCCATATCCCGTACAGCATCCTGATAGTGCGGTAAAATAAATGTTTATAATTTACTTCATTTTTATTTTGAAATTACAAATCTCAACTTTATAAAAAGTCTATCATAAATACTAATAAATTATGTCAAAAAACTTAAAATATGAACAATTACAAAGTAAAAATAATGGCTGTTATTTAGGATATTATTTAATGGTTGTTTAAAGAGAATAACATAACGACAATATAAGATAATTTTTCGATAATGTCGGTTTTTTGTCATATTTTTCAAAATGAATTAAATTATATAAATAAAAAACATTAATTAATGATATATTGACCATTTTGCTGTATGACTTTTTGCCATCTTTCAGTAAGTTGAAAAATCCCACGTTCCAAGAATCTTTGGTTTTTAAAAGCAAAGAATTGGTCAACTTATTTTTAAAAGCTTGACTGGAATAGAAAGTTTTATTACCATTCAAATAGTTTTGAAGGGTGAGAAAAAAATAGTAATCTGATTGTCCTTTCTTTTTTTTTTTGCATTGCTGCACCGTACCCCCCCCCCGGGGGGGGGGGGGGGGGGTGGGGGGGGGGGGGGGTTAGATATAGGGGGGGGGGGCGCCGGGGGGCGGGGG
>DWQX01004129.1:0-15769 GCA_018245475.1 Pharmacophagus antenor
GGATTCATTTGAGAACTGTGGTATATATATATATATATATATACACATGTATATACACAAATATGTATATATTATTTGATGCTGAGTGCTATATAAAAATATATTTATAATACTACGTGAAAAATTTATTATACTTTGTATCACATCTTTTACAGAATATCCCAACAAAAGGAAATAAGAAAAGGTTGAATAATATTCCGAAACAAGGAATCGACTGCAGTGGAGTGTACTGAACGCTACCTTAAAGTTATTTAAGATTCACGTTAAAAGTTCAAAGGTTAAAGAGAATTCTTCAACACCGCTTTCAGACTGAAACGTTCCTTAACAATGAGGACCTCGGGGACTTCGCAATAAGTGGACTTTCAATAGCAGTGCTGATGTAGATTTCATTTTAGCCTAGGTAATACGGCGGGAAGGAATGGGTTCGATAACTCAGAAAGGTTTTGTTTTATTTTTTGCAAATGATAAAGCTAATTTTATAAATTTAATGGGATAATATGTGGAATCGAAAATTTTAAATATAATCCTTACGCATGTATTAAATTTACAATTTTCAACTCATCGCCTGTAACCATAAGTAGATTAGAAACAAAACTGGTCAAATCCATTTTTCAATACTGTATTTTTTCCGCATTTCTTAAATTAAGGCAGAAAACCCCAGGTTCATGTGCAGGAGGACCTAGTTTTTCCTCCAAATTTAAATTTGACTCAAATCGTCATTATGGAAGAATTGTTATTAGTTATTTATTATTTACTTTTAAGACGAAGGCAAAAGCAGATAACATAATAATTCTGTACCAAACCTTAAAAATCAGTTATTGCATTGGCAAAGAAAGGTACTTTTGATTAATGCATTATTTTTTATTTAATTACGTGTCCTCCTACAAAGATAACAGCAGGCGGAATTAATGCCATTACAGGCTTTCTCTATAGGAGAATATTAATAATGGCTTGTAACCATTTTATTAAAAGCATATTGAAAGTTTCTAAAATTTTGCTTAAAGACAATACGTTGAGTTAATCCAAAGGTCTTCAAATCTTTGACATTCAGTATTCGGGCAATCACTGGAGCAAACAAATACAGCTGCGGAACGAACAGTCTGCCTTGTTTTGTATTTTATGCTAGTTACCGAAGTTTATTCGCTGACTGAATTCTGAAAGATTTATTGAAATATTTCTCTTTTGTAGTCTTAGTTTGTATTTTAAGCATAACCAAATACAGAAAATGTGTAAATTGAAAAGGAAATTTTGACAGAAAATAGGCTTATTTATTAATATATTAGTTATAATTATCATCCTACAAGAAAAGAGTCTCCTCCTTATTTTAAAGGACGGCAACAATGCATATCTTCAATGTCGCGGTTGTCTATGGGATACAGTGATAATTTCCCATCAGATTGCTTGTTGGTTTGCCTACGTAACCCATATAAAAAGAAAATTAGTGTTGATACATATGCTTAAACAAAACACCTTTAATATTGTTATATTATATTCACTCTAAATAAACACTATATGTAATTAATATTCTTTAAAGTTCCATACAGCAAGACTATCAAAACCAGAACTAAAAAAAGGATAATTATCATTTTACTTTGGTTACAAATAAGCTACAATTAATGGGAACAAAGAATATTCACGAAGGAAAAGACGTTAAAGCGGCGCTGAGTGCAATGGCTTGTACCCATTGAGTAGTTTGCAAGTTTGTTACCCACTAAATATATTGTTTACGTCACTCGCATGGACTGAAAGCCATGACGTATAAAAATTATATTACGACATAAAAGTGTTTCGTATGAAATAATGACCGTCAACATAACGTTGGTTATTATTGCTTATGAATGACGTTATGTAACGTTATAACTTGTGGACAGACATTGATATAATTTCAAAGTGTAACAAATGTTACGGTGTTTTATCTGTAAACCGCATTATTTTATTGACAAGTTTCTTCAATAAACTCTTCCATGTTCTTCATGAAATGACACATTCATTATTTTGGATAGAAAAAAGTGTTATTAAATCTTTTTACGTCTAGAGTTGGCTAGCATGTGACCTCAATTTTATATGATTTAGTGACAATAAGGCCGTAGATGGTGAAGCAAGCTCTTCCTCGAACATTTTAGCTCATATGTTTTACAATTGAAAAAAAAAGCTGTGTTATTAATGGCGGTAGATTTATGGTGCTAGCTCGCGAGGCAGTAAAAATTCCACGACTATTCAAAATCCATTACTTATCTGGTCTAGGAATCGAACCAGGAACTTTTGTGCTATAAGACAAGGTGTTAGACGCTGCGCCGCAGATGCCTTTGATGCTACAGAACTATGATGCACTGTGGCATTCAGAAGACAATTATATGATTTTTAATGTAGGTAGGTTCTTTCTGTATTTGTATCTGTACTGCGTTAAGAACAAATTATCATTTAACTTTTTTTATGTTTGACAGGGACTATTAAAAAGGCAGTCTAACATGCTCACGAGATTTTTCGTGATCACGATCGATTCTGAATTTTTTTTAAAACAGTTATTGTAATATGTAAAGAAAACATATTTGACTAAATCCAAAATTTTTTCAAAATTTGTGACGTAAATAACAAATTTGTGATGATTTCAAACTTATACGTTTTCCTAAATATTTGCGATCCTTAATAGTTTAAG
The DNA here is from genome assembly GCA_018245475.1 of Pharmacophagus antenor. Lineage (NCBI taxonomy): Eukaryota > Metazoa > Arthropoda > Insecta > Lepidoptera > Papilionidae > Pharmacophagus > Pharmacophagus antenor. The sequence continues at coordinate 2,657 of DWQX01004129.1, forward strand.
AATAATGCGATATTAAAACTATTATTTTCATATATTAAATACTGTTATTGTCAACCTAACAAAAGTTTAAACTTCGATAAAGTATTCACTATTCTTCCACTTCCATATATCACAGAGTTGGTACATAAGTTTGAAAGGTATTGTTTAATTACAACAGAAGACAAGCTCAAGCTTGCGAAGTGCAGAACTAGGTTACTTATAAGTAATTCAGTAAAGTAAGTGTCGTAGAAATTATTTAGAAACATAGCAAACCAAATGAGACGTTTTTATTACATTAAATTTTGTAGTGGTTTTTGTCGGACCAATTAATTGAATGTCTTGATGTCCCTTAAGTTTTTCTTTCTTCGAAAAACCTTAAAAATTAACTAGTTCCAAAAATATTCAACTACGTTTTATTGACAGAAAAATTACCGGAACACATTTCAAACCGTTTTCAACGGGTGACAGAAAGAAAGTATTCGACACGAGAAATATCTCCTTTGTTCGTTAATTTCGTTTTTGTTTAGAAATACTTTACAGGGAATTTATTTTCACATAAAATCAGAGGGTGAGAAAGCAGAAAAGATTTATTTTACACCAGTTAATAATTTTTATCGTAACCTTGTTTTTTTCAGTCTCTATTTATTATTGCTTTGTTTTTCGTACAAATGAATTACTTGTATACTGAAATAGTAAAATAATATAGTTTTAGTCAGTTCTTATCAATTCTGAATATGTGATTCATAATTGATTCAAACCGAAAAAGAAACACGAATCAACATTTTTTACAGATTGGCGGTCAAGCTCTCATCATGCTAAAGCATGTAATCCATAAAACTCATTCAAACTATTGTTAACCATTGTGCTTTATATGACTCAGACCTCTTTCAATTCAAAACAAAATCCAATATTTCTTTCAACTTACAAATGAATATAAAATTCGTTTCGAAAATTTACCTGAAAATACACTGGATTTCTTTTATTGTGAAAACACATTAAAAGATTATTATTTAATATTTTTCTTATCGACAACAAGCTAACACTTGAAATCAATTTCATATGATGTTAAGTGACTATGAGGCCGGTAATTGTAAAGCCTGATTGCCCACAATACTCTGGTTCTCAAATGCATGAATGGATGCCGGAAACAGCAACTTTGTTGTGACGGCAAATTGTCAAAATATGGCAGCTAACTGACAGCTTAAAAATCATACTACTATCCAAGCTCCACTACACTTGTGGCCTGGGAATCGAACCCGGTACCTCCACGTTACAAGACAACTCATAAACTACTGCGCGACGGACGCGGTTAATTTATGTTGAGCGCTATATGATTGTATTGTGTTGATAGGATCTTCATCACGCAGACATATATTTGACACGAAATGGAGACATTTACGGAATTATTAATGTATTTGACACGTACATAAACCATTAATGCAGTACTAGACACGTTTATGTACATCAAATATATTTAATGATAGTGTGTTTTCTTATAGAAGCATAACCCTCAAAAAGTTGTATTTATAAACCGCTAAAAATCGATATGAACGAAGAGAATGTAATCTACAAAATCATTAATAATTCTTATTATGTTTCTTCGTCATTCCCTTAGAAGCACCATTTATCTTGATATCAAGTCACACATAGTAAACGTTACAAAACAAAATGAAATATAAAATAGGATACTATATAGAAAGTTATTTGCCCATAACAATGAGGAACCAGTGAACATACATTTAATTAGATAGTGGAAAATAGCGGGCACATTTTACTGAATATATGTGTGATAGCATGATTGATGATTAGCTAGCCCAGATGCTGTTACAAACGTAGACCTCTCCCGGGAAGTAAACAGGAGCGGTACCGTGTATTTGTACTCAATAGACTGTTAACTGATTTTAATTACTATATCTACAAATATTTTACAAGCTGTAATAACAAACATATAGTCGTATACATCTAATACGTTGTTTACTGTTATATTACACATAGTAAACACTGTGTACTAAGTTAAAATTTAGTAACATTTGTTTTCAATTATGCTTCTATAATACTGTTTTTGTTTAACATGTATATTCCAAAGAATAGTTGTTTAATTGTGAGTTCAATTTATGTGACGGTGAACTCTTTCTTTGAACTGATGTTTCATTATTAGAAAGCATCGACTTTCCATAACCAAATTTGCATATTTTTATTAGTGTTTAAAAATTTGACAAAGCTCATAGTTTATATTTTGACACAAACTTGAAACTAGGTCAAAATTTTCATTTACTCTAAGATTTTTCATACTCCAAAAGTCTGTAATCGCAAGAACACGAAAACAATGAACTTTCAGTATTTTTGTAACTAAATTTAATATTTTGATATTGTTCTATTTTAATAAGAGAAATATATTCAAAAGAGAACATTATTCTCTTTACATTAATCGAAATTTAATATCTTTACATTTTATATTGGTACGTACCATAAAATATATTATTGAAACAATATTTTTAAATTGATTCCATTCAATAAAATACACTGCAGTATAAAAGTTCTTAAAAGTATGTTATGAGATGTCCTAGTTTTAAAATCCAATTCCAATTGCTTCCTTGTTTTACATAAATCCCATTTGCCTCTTTGACTATGACTATCACGTATCAAATGAAATGCAAAGTTGAGATTCTGACGAAGAAATATTGCTGAATAATGCCATTGTACATAAATAGGTATTGGATACAGATATTTAGTTATAACTTTTATTATTTTTAGACGAGGACAAGGAAAAGGTTCTTAATTCGATGCGTTTGAAGTTCCAAGTTTAGGTTTTTTCGTTCTTTTTATATGCTAGACTGCGCATAACTTTTTACTCCATGAAGATTAAAGAATCGTCGATTTTACCGTTCGAGTTTGTGTTTTTTTAGTTTCTATTTGTATATCTTCGGTTTGATTTTCAAGGTTAAAAGTCATCGTTCCCTATATATTTAATTTTGGTATGGAAACTGTGATGGGATATTTTGATAGTCCAATACTTGACACTATAAAGTGCAATAGCGTGTTAACTGCTCGGTACTTGGCCAGTTCGTTGCCCACTAAAGGGATTATCGGTATCGGCAGGCGACGTCTGACCAGACTCGCGTGTCGCATGGGAGCATATTTCTCAAGTAAAATAACATTGAAAATGTTGAGTGGCTCATTCTCGATGAACACTGAAAATAAAAGATTGTTGTTTTTTTTTTTGTACACCTTAGAAATATGCCAGCCGTAAAATAAATATTATCTTTCTCTTTTTAATATTTTATTGATTTATTTGAATTAGCAAAAATAAATATAATAAGAAAAATATCTTGAATCCGCGCTTGCATAGGTTTAAAAAAATTAAAGTGTTTTGGATAGTAGTAGCTTATTACTTTGTTGAAGGCTATTTTAATGACGAAAATCTCCGGAAACATGATTCGCTTCAATACAAAAAAAGGGTACACAACAAAAAAAAGAGTACCCATGAGTTTCTTGCCGGGTTTTGAATTTGAATTGGGATTTGAAGAAGTCATGTATAAATTACAACACCATAAATAAAAAAAAAGATGTTTGAAACGTTGCAATAACCAAAGTAAATGTTCAATGTTAAGTGTAGATATTTAGAATATACTCTTTTTTCATCCACAGTTAGTTATAAAAAATTTAATTAAAAATTGTAAGTGCTTATAGATTATAAAGAGATTCCTAATAATTTTTTTGGCTAGGTTAGGTTCTACTTTTATATAACTTGTTGGTTCACCACCCATGACTTTTAACAAGAGAGATCCAATTTCATGAGTGAATGGATGGATGACTCTTATTAATAATGTTTTAACACTGTTTTTCTCTTTCTGTTATTATTATGGAGTGTTCAATTTATCGTGAAAAAGTATTATTTAATGAAACGCTAAATAGATAAGTTATTGTAATGCAATTGACTGCGACAACTGTATTAGCATAAGAAGTGAGCGATCAGTACACAAGAGAATCAATTACTTTTATAGGATCAATGTTGAAACTGTGTCGACATGCTTTGTTATATTTATTTATACCGTTGTACGGTTTCTTATGTATTATGGGATTGTTAGGTATGTTTTGTCGTAAAATTGTATTATTAGTATTAACGAAGCTTTTCCTATTACAAGATTTTGCCCTTATCTCAGTATATTCATTGGGTACCCCAGAATCTAGGTACAGAAACCTATTATATTGAACTGGTTTAATAATTTGTAATATAATTAAGTTAATAAGTAATAACTTTGTAATAAATAGTAGATTGCACAAAGAAGTCATTTTGACTGCTTTAAATTTATTTACATACACAATTATATCAATTTAGTGTTAAAAGAAATCTAGGTAACTATGAAATACACTTATTTCTTATTAATATTAAAGACATTCAATTGAATACAATTTGACAGTGCAGTAATAACACAAACATCCTCTCCGCGATCCGTAACACAAAACGAAGATTTCAATGCAGGTAAAACCGAAGGTAACAGCTAGTTGTTTAATATGCTGCGAACAAAGGCTTTGATGGATATACACTGTTTTACTGCAACAAGAGCGATGTTAAAAGTAGGTTAAACTTTTATAGCTCTCGACGAGATGTAGTTCAGTTGCTGCTGTAATAATGTATGAACTTTTCATTGATAACAAGAGCTAGTAAAGTGATTATGCTTTGTATTCTATAACGATAGGTAGTCTATAAATAGTTTAATATATAGAAATTATTATATTTTTATGAATATTTATCGGTTTGTATCTCTATCGAAAAACGCCTTCCACATTAAAGATTACCTTTTTTTTTCGTAGGGAAATCCTGCATGGGTTACGCTCCCGTTACTAAGTGTAACGAAAAAGTTATGTCGGACTCTTAACGCCTAAAACCCCACGGTGTTCCTCTTAACGCCATGAGTCGGTCCTTGTAGTGGAGGGTAGAGCTGGTGCTCCCTCCCTATGAGGTGTTGGAGACACACCGTAGTAGCGATAGATCCCACCTCAATCTACGGCTTGACGTTTACCGATACCTAAAGACATTTAAGGTTACCTAAAGTTTCTTCATAATAAAATTATTTTCAGTTACACGAAGTTCCATGCGAAAAAATTCATAACCTTGTTAAAGATATTTCGTCTCTTCAAATATTACACTAATGCCTTTTCCCTTCGGGAATGAGCATATAATATGAGCGTTGGGCTCACTCACTTCATGCTCTCTAATAAATTATTCCTTTTAAACCAAGCTTCGTACAAGTTATATGGTGACTGGCGTCGTGTTCCTTGATCCAAATTAATTTTTCTGCACGTGACAATTAATTTTTAAAAATATTTTAGTATTGTAAATTCTCATCTTAACTAGCATTATTAGGGGCGGTCGCGTCACTTACTACTAGCTGAATGTCTTGTTCATGTAATCGCATGATAAAGAAAAATAGTTCGTAAACATTATATTTACATTTTATGTGTACTAGGGACGGTCTCAAAAGCTAATGAAGACAATAAATAAAAAAACATTGATTGAAATCTATGATGTATGATATAACACATTTGTCAATTGTAACGGCTAATAATTTTTTTAGAGTCGTTACCTACTGTAATCTACCTAAGTTATTTCTTAAAAATAATTAAGATAAAAGATAATATACCTATTTCCCGATTTACACGGATGATACGTTCCTGGGAAAAACGTGTAAATCGAAAATTAAAAATATTCAAGTCAAAATCGTGTTAATCGCAAAGTTTGCAGAAAATACATAATTTTGCTATTAACAGTTGTGATTTTTTTTTATTATTTTTGTAATTTACGAATATAGAAAATACAATCATTCTGAATCTGCAATAAAATTCTGAATCTGAATCTGCAATAAATTAGCACATAAGCTCGGGGTACCCCGTGAGATGTGTATACAGCGCACGTGTTTAATCACAGTAGCATTTAGTACAGTGCGATAAAAATAAATAAAAACTTATTTGGAAAATCGTGTAAAAGCGAAAACGTGTAAAACAAGTACCGTGTAAATCGAGGGAGAGGTGTATAACATTTTCATTACATTTTATTTGACTAGGATGATAAATGTTATTCATAACTGATATTGCATACGTTTGTTATTAGACAAATTATCGTTTTATTTAATATTTGTGACGTCTTGGTTAGGACCTTGTTCTACGTAGTGTTTATAATAACCAGTTCTTTTAGGTTTGTATAGAAGGAGGAATATTCAGTAAGGTTGACATCGTTTGAGCGGTTTATCTCTTAGATTATAACCCCTTTACACTTGTAAACGGCTCATTAACTTGTTACGGGTTTACATTTTTTTATTAAGACCCTGACACAAGTGTTAATGCAAAATCGCATCCAGAACATTTCGAAGAAATGGAGGGATCGTATGCGATGAGTGCCAACCACCACTCCGAAACAGGGAGATGGTTAATGGCCTGGGACCGCAGTCTATAGCAAGGTTCACTGGCAAACAAGTAGAACAGCTCTCCGTACATTGTGATAATGCGTAAGTACAAACTTCGATCAAATTACACATAGAAATGCGAGTAAGCATCTCACAAAATACAACTATAAACAGATTTACAGAGTATAGTCAACGCACATTCTAGCGCACAGAATAAATAAAAAGGTACTCTGATCCGAAACAAAGTCCTTGTACGTGCCACCACCTTCACCAGCCAGGTGAATTTGCAGACGCAATGTAAAGTATTCGAATTGACATCACCAGCTACTCCATAGTCAGGGCGGGTCGCTACCCGCGGAGTGCATATAAGAGCTAATAGCTCACCCCATGGGTTAGTAAAGGGATTACGTCACAGCCTTGAGAGGTGACACTCCCAACAGCTACCACCGCGCTTGAAGTGAATGCATAGCTCCCCCAACCAATGTAGTGGATATAGCTAATAAATATTATTATAAGCTATCAAGGATAGAGTCCTTGTGATTGAGTTATATGTTGTTTTGAACAAGTTTGTTTAGCCCCCAAATAATTTGCCATATTTCATTTAATTTGGGTAAGTTACAGAGGCGTTAACTTTCACAAAATTTATAACATAGGGTGAGTAGACAGTCTGCTGTTCGGCCATCAAGGATCCCGACTTGAACAAAGCTAATAAGATAGAGTGTCAAACCATAAAGCAAGGCGTATTCATCGAAGGTAACATTTAACCGAACGACCGTCGCAGACGTCTTATCACTATACAGTGTCAAACGTTCTAGCGACTTTCATCGGCGTGCATGACCTCAAATGACGCTCGAACAATAATAGTAGACATAAATATCTTGCAAGCCTTTATACAATTGCACTTGTAAGACTCATCAGCTCAGTAACGATACACCCGTATCACTACTGTTAGAAGAAATATTGATATTTAATAAGCATTAAAACCGTAGTTGACTTTAGCTTTCGTTACCTCATAACGCATTAATATAGCCCGAGTTATCTTCGGAGAAAATAATGTTGACAATTCCATATAACATATATTAGTAGCAAGCCGCTAAGACGCCAAATACCCATGAATCATAGAGTAAATATTCTAAGACACGGTTCAGAGTACATTAATAATACTTAAGTGTTATCAATCACTCTTCCCGAACTGGAGTGCAATCGTCGATTTAACGCATAACGAATAACCACCTACTACACCCGGCTGGTATTTCATTTTCTCTTTAACACGATATCATGAAAATATGTCAATATCTTCATGCACCAAGGTTTCGAACCCATATACCTCTTAAATTTTATTATAATAGACCTTCACACACATTTTTCATCATAATTTACCTTCGTACATTCGTTTTTGCGTTTTCATATTTTTCGGATTCGAATCTGTACACTCTTTGGTACACTATCCTTATAAATATCTTAAGTATATATGAGCGGTTAGTAATAGCCTCCAAACAATATTTTGATCAATTTTCACGATCTACTCCGACTTTATATTTTCATATATGTTCATAGGACTTTCTATACAAAGTTACAGGTACACCTACCTACTGGTCTAAAAATTTCTATACAAAGTATATAGCACTAACTTTTTTTATGTATGATCTAAATTAATCTTCAAGATTATTATTTTTATATCATTACATTATTTCTATTATAGAATTTAAATTGGTTTTAATGATTCGAATTTTCGTTAAGTACGTGTGGATTCTTTGTAAATCTTTTTATATTACGTTATTAGTTACGTACATTGAAATAAAACTATATGCAGGTTATTTAAATTATTTTTTTATGCTCCTTAATCTATTCTAATAAATTAAGGTAATATGTTACACTATATTTATAAATTTTAATTAAGAAGAAATAAGTTTAATCAGTTCTACTTCATTTTGATGATGTAATATAGTTCGTGGGTTAAATTGGATACCATAAAAACAATATCACTCCGTGAGTAAGTAATCATTAACACAAAATAAACAGCTGTAAAGCGTTAAAGTGCGAATGAAAGTAAGTAATAAGTAATGTGGTGATTAAACTAAAGAAGAATCAACGATGTTTTAAAATCCAAATGTTACTCCTGTACACACAAACGATACATTCGCTGCGATACAGGGGATAATATTAACAATCTTCTCCTTTAACCTCTTCACGCTCTTAGCTACATACATATATGGACGTTTAGTTTTGCATTTTCATTAATATATAAATGAAAATGGAATTTAAAAAAATAACTTATTTTTTTCTTTCGTTAATTAAAAATCGTCTCCAAAGAGGTTAATTTGGACATGAATTTTGCGGAGTGCTGTGACATTTTTTCTGATCTACCAAATTAGAGTTAATAGGTACATTGAAATATTACCTTAAATTACAAAGATATCATATGGGCATTAGGAATTGCAATAACGGGATTTAAGAATCTTAACAAGGTTTTATTGTTATGACTGTACTACAATATCGAGTTGAAAACATTTTTTGTGCATTTTAACATATCAATGAAATAGACATATCGATGTTTGAACATCGCGTGGAGTCACGTGTATGCAATTAAACCTAGCCAGCCGACAACGATAATCCTGTTAGTGGGCACCGGGTTAGTGGCAACTGATAACACGATTTCGTTATGTAATTCATCCTCTTACCATGTTAACTTGTCTAACGCGACAGTAGCGAAAAGGCCTATTTATCTGCACAGTTTAAATCAAGTTGCCATCATAATAATCAATTTTGAAACATGTTTGTCTGCTTTTTTCATCTAAAAACTGTCATGTTATGTGTAACTAAAAAAAAAAATCAAGCATATAATGTTTACAACTATGTCCGACCATGCATGTACCAATGTACCAGGTACCTATCTTAGAAATTGGAACCGATGATGAATAAAATTTGTGGTAAAACAATCGTTTTAATTTTTCCACCTGTGTTCTACTTCAGTGTCAAACTATTACTAAATTCGCATAAAGTTTTCATCGAAATTCACAGGTGAAATCTTTCGTATTTTCCTACTTATGCTATTAATTTTTTTTTTATATTCCATTTATTAATTTAACTCTTAATAACAAGAATGCATAAAAATTTGATTATTCAATTAAACGATATACGTGGTTATAGATACCAAAAGAAGAAAAAATATTCTGAATACGGATCGAATTGGAAAGCTACTTCTTGTTGTTCGTTAATAAGAACCCTCGTATCTAAGAACATTATTACCAATTACTTGAATCTTATTTTGTTTTTTCCACAATAAATAAATATTATGTAGAAGAAAAAACATAATAAGAAATATTAATCAATCTCTTTAAAATGTTATTTAATATGATTTTATTACGTACACAGATAAACCATCATTCAGCACATAAATTGGTGTTTCATATCTTAAAAATAATAGACTTATACAACGCTGCCGCAAATACGAGGAACGTAATTAATTACTGATGAAAACGCAAAATACATATAAATCTTATGAATAATTAGACCCCAGCTTTATAAATGATACACTTTAATTTTTAAGAAGGGATCGAAAAGATAACATTTAATGCTTGTCCATACTGCAATAATTATCACATTTATTACAACAATTAATGACTTTAATAGATAATACTTCGTTAAAAATTATTTAACAAAAAGTAATTAAAAAAAAGTCGCTTTTAATCCTTACATAATTATTTAAATATCTAAGTCATTTCACAATATATTTTAACTGAAAAGAACTGACAGGAGCCTCAGTGGGTAGGCAATAATACTTTTGTTTTTAAAAAAAGAGCTACCTATTTCTAATCATTAGTATCATTTATATCCACAACCAAACTAAATAGGTAGAACGCTTTTCGCACAATTTGCTTTTGACAAAACTTTTTTAAATTATTTATTATTGAAGATGATGGCGACAAGTATGCTGATGGTGGTGAAGGTGACGATGGTGATGATGAAAAAGGTTTTGACGATGATGCGCAGTGAGTAATATCTCATTGCTCATTAAATAATGTTATTTTCAATTACTGATAAAACAAAACGACAAGTACACATTTTGGTCATGTTAGGAATTAAATATTTTATCAAGGTAATGTTTAAAATTACGACGGAAACTGTACGCTATTGAATCATTCAAATCAAAGAAATCTCTGCCGGATTAATGTTTTCATGTCAACCTGGCATTGTTTCAAATATTGGCAAACGTAGCACGCTTGCGCTCCTTCGAGCGCTGAATTTAAATAAAGGTATTCAATGTACGAAGATTGTTTATTTTATCGTATATGATTTACTGTTTATGTTGATTTTCATTTGTGAATACCCCCCTCCTTGCACTGTACGATTGGTATAAAAAAACGCGTTATCATTATTACATTTGCGAGGTGGATGTTAAAATTTATATTTGTCAGATTTGACTTGAATATCGAAAACACTGTTTGGGTTCACTAAAGACATTTATCCAAGTACACGAGGACGACGATACGGTTGCAAGAAATGCGTCTCGATACATAAGCTGATACAGGTATGTTGTAGAGTGATGTATATAATACACATGCTGCTACTACTACGCAGTATGGTTATGTCTTTCTTTATAATCATCTCCTATCGAAATATTTTATATTTATATGTTAGAAACATCAAAATATGTCCTAAATTCGTTGTAAAATAAGTTGTTCAAATGACTACAATAAAGCTAAGAATCAGGCTGGCGAAGGATTATTTGTATGGAAATATAGTTAAGTTAATAGACCACATCTTAACATTAAAAATAATCATTCGCGAATAATATTAATTATGTAATTTTAATACAAAAGGAAACTGCTGAAGCTGGCAACAATACGTTTACATAATTTTTGGTTTTGAGTGCCGAGGCAGTCTTGGACGAACGGTCATAGCGAATAAATTGGGAAGTAGTTATCAAAAGTGCACAGTCTGAGCAGTTAGCAATAACAGATGTGAGTACTGATACCTATTAACCTTTAATGTGATATGATATTTAAAATGTTTGAACTAGTAATGACATTGTAGTGTTATGTTAAATAAGATATTTAAATTAGCTAAAAAGCGCTTAATGTGTTCTCCTCAGGAGAGCTTATGTCAAACTGGTAGTAAATTATATACTGAATATTAATTAATTGTACAGTTTCCTTTCCACCTATGATTTCCTCTTACAATTGTTGTTGCGACAATGCAATAGAATTCCTTTGATAATTACATTTAATTAGTTTACAAATTATATACATTCCTTTAATATTTATTTCCATAAAAATTTAGTACGGAGTTTTACAAGTATTATATAATATAGTTATGACATATTGGTCCAATAGTTTTTAAGAAATGCGACTTATTCTAGAAACGTTGTTTAGAATTCTATTTACGATAGAAGTATAAGCTAAAATAAAAGAAAAGATAAGAAAGAACATGGCGTTATAAAACTATTTAAAATTTAAACATTAAATACTAATTTCGTGTTTATTTTACTTTCAAAATTAATTAGTATGAGGTGATATTTAATAATGTAAAGAAATTAATTTCAATGAATTATGGCCCACAATGCAAAATTTTATTCTTAATCAGTTCACTCTTTTGAATAATACACATTTTCATAATACAAAAGAAACATAGAGATTTCTAAAATTATGTTGGCGGATATTGAAAACGCATTTTAAGCTTTTAAATCCTGACTCCAAATTATATATATACATGTGTATACATATATCATGCACCTGAAAAATGTAGATTGCAGTGAAAGTTAATATAAATTCAGAATTGTAAACATTTACAATGTAATTTTATTTTTGAAACCACGACAACATCATCACCGGAAACATTGAACGAGTATTTTATTTTTTGTGCCATGGATGGACATTTGTTTCTTCTTGTTTAATCTTTTTAAAAAAATTACAACACGGTAACATTTACTATATGTATTTATTATTCAATAAAAATATTCTTAAAGAAATGAACACATTTAATGCCACCGGAAATTCTAATAGCATTATTTAATATTTCCTTTCTTATTAAAAAACCTTTATGTGGTTCAATTATTGTCGGTAATAAAGGTTATTATTTCTTATTACATCTATACTACCAATAAAGTTTTTCTTCAACAAAACCTTTTAGCCTTTATTTAAAATTTCATTAAAATTTAAAAAGTTTACCGAAAGTTTGTATTTAGAACACGACTTTTTCTTTTTAAATTCTTAAAACACCGTCGGCTTAATTTCCGAATGGAAGATTAATAGGTAGATTTAGCGCTTACTTGCTTGAAGAATTATATAGGAACATTTTACCTTTTTCAGGGTTCTGCAGTAACTCAAACATAAAAAAAGTAAATTTTCGTTTATCTTTGTGTGGATACTTTTATATTTTCGCCGTAAGAAATTTATCAAAACTCTACACAGTTTCATTTCTCAATTATCTTTTTCGAAGATTCAGTCACATTTCTGTAAATTTAAATTTTAGATAAAACATTTATTATTGATATCTTACTTATAAAATCAAGGAAACACATTTCTTTATTGATTAATTCAAAAATTATTACTTTTTGTGCGACAATAATGATATTTAGTCATTTTTAAAATAGGTACGTAAATTTAATATTTTCGGACTTAGTCTTTAATCAAACTTTTAAATAAACTAATATATTGTAAATAGATTAAATTTTTTTAGAAATTCGGAAAGTTATATAAATTATTTTTTTTAATTATATTTATAATAT
>DWQX01004130.1:0-15769 GCA_018245475.1 Pharmacophagus antenor
TATATATATATAATCAAAACAATAAAAAGCTATAAATATATAATTGTCAGATAAACTTTCAAGTTTATTTTCATGTCCACCCGCCAGTTGAGTGCAGGCACATATTCAAAAGAAAATAAAAATTGTACGCTTAATGCTAAAAATAAAAAAAAACACACACACACTTAATTGTAATATAAAGTATGTAATTTAAAAGTCACATTGCATTACAAATTTGTCATAGGCAAAAAGTTTGTCTCTATGACATGCAAACATAATTATCTCCGACTACCGCTTGTTAACAAAAATGACATTTATAAATTAAAAATTCTATATCTACCTCTCGCTATTTGCATTAAGTTATATAAACATTTTCTATAAAAGTTTTAAAAGTAGTGCAATAGCGGATTTAGACATTTTCTGTAAAAAAAAAGTAGTAAAAGAAATTAGTGTAACTTATGTATACTCGTAATTGTATATAAAATAAGATAGCACCTAATTCCTTTTTAAAAGTAGCAGTTCCTTTGGATTTTATCGTCGCTTGCTTGATTGTTTCGTCTTCGGTTGATGCAGACTGCGGTTGAACTTTAGTGACGTCGCTTAAGGAGAAGAAACGGAGACGTGCACCATCGGACGTCACAACATAATTGCATCCTTCTCGTGTCCAGCAGTTCGCGATGCCGAATTTCTCATGAGCAGCCATGAACGCTTCATGTCTCGGCTTAGTCAAGAATTCTTACAATGTAGTGCCTGAGCCCTTGAGCAGAGACTTTGAAAACCAAACCTTGTCGCGTACAACGTCTTTAAATTCAACCAAGATTGGTCTACTTATTAAGCGCAGCTGGGCGACTCACTCTGTGGCACCACTTGATGTCTGCACTCGTGGAATCACTTAGCTTAAGTTGTTTTTGCAATATCTTTACAACAACTGAGTTTGTATCTTCTTTTGTCGCCTCCGAAACACCATGAAGTAGGATTATATTTCTCCTACTCCACATTTCCTGCTGGTCCACTCTACGAGCGAGAAGTTCCATCTGCTGTTGAAGGCTCGTCAGTTCTTGTAACACAAATGCTTTAAAGGACACGTAATCGGCTGCTGAAGATGCAGTACTAGTTGGAGGACTGCTGGTTTTACGTAACTGTTCTTCAAACTCGGACATCCTTTTGTGAAACATCTCCGTCAAGTCGGATATAGTAACGTAAACAATGTTAAAAATTTATTTATTTATCTATTTTAAACGTTTGATGCACAATATTTTGTAAATAAGTTTAATTTTTCTTATGGATGTTGTGGTAATCCCATATATGTTTCATGATAAACCGGTGCAACAAAATCTCCGTAAATATTTATCTTGTCAAGAGAAAGATTAAAATGTATTCAACAAGTTATTCACATGTCGAGTTTGTATATCTTATCTAGAAATATATTTCAGATATTGCTTTTCTATAAAAAGCGAACATTGTATCTATCTTGCATCACTAAGATCCAAAATCAGGAACCATGAAGGTCGCAATAATTCTTTTATCCATTGTAGCCCTATGCTTCTCGGCACCTCAACCGAGGAAAATTTTCCACGAACATGCCGAAGACTTTTTAGATATCATCATGGAGGAGGCCGGTGACGAAATTAGTCATCTGTTCGAACATTACATCGAATTTGAAGAGTTTAGGAAGTCTCTCGTCTATATGAGCAGTTCCAACTTCAAGGAACTTGTATACGAAATGGAATCACTACCCGAATTTAAAGCTGTGAGTATTCAATCATAAGTGTTTTTTTATAAATAATGAAAACAATGAAAGTACACACAGATTGTGTTTATAAATATAAATATATTTTTTTTCTTAGTTCTAAATAAATATGTAATCTATTTGGATATTTATAACGTAACTGTATCGTGCCTAGAATGCGTCCTTTTTACTTCAATTTTATTGCAATGGAAGTTAATAAATATTTGCATTATAGTTTTCATTGCAATACTTTGGTCTCAGAAAAATAGCCTTTTTTGTTAAATAAATTCAGTATATATAAATTTTGTCAACTTTTGCCATACAGGTAATCGACTTTTTGGAGAACGACAACATCGATATATTGTATTTTATTGATAAGTTAAATGAAATCATTGGTACGTACACAGTATCAGTACTTTATAACAAATTTAACGCGTAGCTTGAAATTAATAAATGATACTACTAATATTTTGCTTCAATTTTATCTTTGGTTATAGAGGAAATTCAAGACTTAAAGAAGAGTCGTCATGAAATTAGCGGCAAAGATATGACTGCATACGTAAACGATTGCATCGCAGCTTTTCCTAAAGACAAACTGATAGCCCTCTACGAGGAAAAAGTAGAAGAAGATGACGAATTTAGGGTTGCTATGGAAAATTTGAAGAGCGAAAAATGGGAACAAATTTGGAACGCTCTTTGGGAGAGCGAAGCTTTCCTTGAGGAGACAAGCATTCTTCTAGAAAATGGAATTGACTTGGAAGTTCTTCTTATTGAACTTAAAGCTATCTTTGGCCAATTTTAAATATCAAAGTTTTTAAGCAGTAATATTTAAGTAATAAATTGTTTTAACATATTTGTTTCTTTTTTAATACGAGAATGAGACGTCTATTTTTTTGTGAAACAATACGATTTGTTTTGAATATCGTAAATATTTATTTTCCTTATTGCTGCAATAAAAAAAAGAAGTTTCAACTATATACATTGTTTTTCAAATTAAAATAGCGTATTTTATTACCGAACAATGTTTGTACGTTACTACTTGGTGGTGGGAATGGGTTCCTTAGAATAGATTTATCACCACCTTATTGTATGGTTTATTTTAATAAAATAATATGTCGGCTACATCACTGTGACTATGTCGTTCCTCTTGAATAAATTTAACACATTCACTTCATTCATGGAGGCAACAATAAACCATAAAATTTAGTTAATTTTTATAAAAAAACGCAATATATTTAATTAGATAAATATAATAGCTAAATTATAAAGAATTTCACAATAAAATTAATAAAAGTTTTAATCAATATTTTTTGTACAATATATACAAAGAATTGCGACAGAAAACTAAATCAGTGTTGCAATTTATATTGTATAAAACTAGCTACCTTCATTCTTATCAAACTTTCCTAATCCGCTAAAGTAAAAGTTTATCATGAAAAAAGTTTATATAGCAAAGTAGATATTATTTCGTCTGACGATGTTGTAAGCAGAAACCCTTTTCGCTCATAAGATTGTTATTCTCTTGAATATCTCACGATGAGTTCATTAGGTGCATTGTTCCTATTGTTTAAATTTAATGTTTACGGTTGACGTAATGTTGTTTTCTGATCTAATTTACTTGATGTTTGTTCATACAAACAATTGTTCGGTTGATACGACTATTAGTCGTTGCCTTGATAAGTTGCTGGTACATTTTCAGTTTCTATTTTTAAACAATTTCACAATTCCAACTGGAAGATGAGAAATGAGCATGTAGTTTCATTTTTCTTGTATATCGGAGTTATTTCTGGAAGTATAATTCCCACGAGCATAACAGAGGTGAGTTATTGCCGTATTGTAATGTTTTAAAAAATATTACAATAATAGTAATTAATTAAATATACATAATTTATAGAATGTTAATCATATAATTGTAATATCAGAAATGTCCATTAAGTTTTAGGTAATCTATTTGATTTAAAAACATTTTCGTGTTATAAGTATAATGCCTTAATTTGTGTATCTCTGGTACCGTGGCCAAATGGGTGGACCAGGTCTAGTTCTGTTTTAGTTTAAGAATGTTGTTAGCTATGACTAAAATTGGTCCAGTTTCTTAAAGATTACCTAAATGGTTCATTTATAGTTGACGAAATGCTGTATTTTTTTTTGGAATCAATATAAAATTTAATGGTCTTAGTGTATCAGAATTTTTTTTATTACCAGCGTTTTAATTATTACCAGTAACATGTTAAACGTAGGAAAAAAAAACTCATTGTAATAATGAAAACTTCTAATATTTGGAATCGAGCAAGTGATTTAATTTTTTTTCTAGTACTTTTGCATATATTATTACAGTAGATTTTTTTTGTTTTGTATCTTACGTGTCACTATCTTCTACATTAAGTAACAATTTTTTCTAAGTAATTGTCGTATAATTTTTCTTATAGGTGTTGAGGGAAAAAAATATTGTATTTGTTGTTCTTTTTAAAATAATAGTTTTAACAGCATATAAACAGAAATTAAAATTTTTATGATTTCTTTTCCCAGACTACAAACGTTCAAAAAACAAGTAAAGACCTAAATAAGATAAATATTGCTACGACCGATAAAGCAATTTCACTGCCTTGTAATGAAAAAATTAAAACAACACTTAAATTCGATTTAGAAAACCACAGGAATACTATAAAAGATTCAGAAATATTAAGCCAAGGTGGTCAAAGTCCAAACAATATAAACGGAAGATCTTTTATCTTTATTCGTCAAAAATTCAAAAGCCCTATGCTTAATTTATTCCGTTCGCAAATGTTAAATCCCAATGATATTGCACATGAAACCGCAAAATCAGCTATGGCAAGTATAGACAATGATAAATTTGAAGAATTAAGTCGCAGATTTTCGACGCTTAATGTTGCGAGTCCAGCTAAAGATAACGTAGTCATAGATAAAGTGCCAACGGTTCTTGATAAAAGCCAAGGAACCTTATTGAATCAATTATGTTACAGTAGATTGAAGTTAGAAAACGATGGAATGATAAATAAAATGAAAGATAAAATTAAAATTCAAGATGTAGACAAAGTTGCTAATGAGCATCGTGAATACTTGGAACTATTAAAGCCGCCGTTGTTGCGCCAAAATTACAAAGATGACGATGGAAAGCCAATGTTGCAAGAAAATGAACATCAAGTGGTGGAAGCTTCCAAAGCACCCCCCTATCAGACGTCTTATTTGCGTAATCAGGATTCATTTGGCAAAATATCATTGGATTTAAGAGAAAGCTTGGCAAAAAAATATAATAAAGATAATCGTCCATATCAACCAAAATCCTTTTATTCTAAAAGCGAAATGGCTCTTCAACAGCATGAAGTACGTGATGGTTCATATATGGAGGATAATATTAGCCGTAATATTTTGGTATATACAAAAAATGAGGAAAATACCGACGATTACAAGAGCTTAGAGAAATATTTTAAAAATACTGTAGAAGGAAAAATGCGAGATAAAAAGAAACCCTCCCATGTTAACCGAATTCATTATTGCCATGATTGTCCTCTAAAAAACATTCATAATGATGCATATCAACGCAAGCGAATTGAAGTGGATTGCAAATGTGGCCGTCATGTTTATTTGAAAGGGCGATCTGAATGGGAAGATCAAGAAAAACAAAGAGGATCTTTTTCTTTTTTACCTACTGATAGACAATTAATAACAATACGGTTAGGTGGCAAGGAAAACAAAGAAGACAGAGCTATTATAGATCTTGGACTACCAAGAAATCCGCATCTATATTAGCTAACATTGTAATGTACACATTCATTATTTTTGCCAAAAAACGATTTTTGTTACAGCAATCTACAAAATATTTTATTACTTTTATTTAAAATTCGTGTCATTGTTGTATTAAAACGAGATATAGCTGTTATATGTGTAAAGTCAATAAAGGATTGCTCCGAACGTAAATTCACATTTGAATGTAAATTAAACTCCCATTTAAACACATATTCAATACTAAAAATAAGTTTTTAAAGTAGTATTATTTGCACTATTATTATTAATCGAAAAATGAATTTGTTAAAACTGTATTGTTGAATACTAAATGTTATATTTGGTGTAGAAAAAAAGACACATTAGGCTGAAGCGTATGCAAGAGTAACTTCCCAATGGCACAGCGTAAGGCGTGCGATCAAGATAACTACTCAAAGCTATCGCATTTGCGATCATGGCGCGCGCATTCCCCTTCTGACTACAACGTTTGTTGCTCTGTGAGATGAAATGTAAACAGAGTGGAATGGCTACAGATGTCCAGATAGCCAATAGGGCTTCCACAGAAATATTGCAACCTGGAAGTGCTTTTTTTGCAAAACATCTGAGAATATCATAATATTTAAAAACATTTTATAATACTGCGAAGAGTTTTGGTTGAGGGAATACTAGTGAATTTTTGATAGTTAAATTGTAGAGTAAAATTTTTTAGTAATTCAAATAATACGGTACATCCAGATACCATAGTTCTTTTCTTTTCTTGGCTGTATTTGTTGAAGGAGATGACTTCGCTTGGACTCGGACATCGTTAGAAAATATTTGCGACTTCGAGTCGTCTATTTTCAATGTAACGACGGCGTTTTGTTGTGTCTGCGTCCGCCTAACATAACGCTGTTAGGTAAATATCAATAACAATCTAGTTCACCACTAAACGTTGGCAGTGACAGCTACAAGCAATGTTAAGTATTTACCTTCATTATTGTAGATATAATAATTATAATACACCAATCTCTCTATTTGCATGGCACTTCAATTATACGATTTCGCATTTATACGGTTATAAAAATACAATTCTCTTTTTCTTTTGAACTTAAGACAACAAATTGGTCTTATTATAATTCTGTTGTAATATAAACCGTGTAAAAGCGAAATTGCATAATTCAAGTACCGTGCAAATCGAGGGACTAATGTTTACGTTATTCAGGCCTATCCACAATACCTCGCTAGTGTTTGATTGTTATTTTTAAACACTAACGATATTAAAAATCAGCATGCGTTGTCATATTATATACGCTGTATAGATACGTCCGAAATTGAATATAATGACTTTATTGCATTTACCGTGATAAAGTTTTTGCTAGTTATGTCTGCTTAGATATCTTGGATTGCTGCAATCTTCATGTAGTAGCATTTGTTAATGAAATATTACTTATCTTTACATTTATATATAAAATTGACTACAAATTTTATTACTCACAGGTATATTTTAGTAGCACATGTTTGTCTAAACAATATGTCCCTACTTTTTACCCCGGGTTTACTTAAACACGCTGGTATGTTAGCCTAGCTAATATCCGTTACAGTATGAAATAATTGTTAATTTATTCAGATAATGTCTTAAGTATAAAAAAATTATATAGCAAATTATTAACAAATCCATAAAGGTAAACTAATAAAAGATGATATTATCTGAGGAATTTCAAAATTATGTTAGTTAAAATTTATCTACGAATTATTTTATCATCAAATGGTTAAAGGTCAAAGAAAATACTTTCGTTGATTATGTAAACCATTGCTTACAATATTATATTTTCTAAAAGTTTGTTTAACAGTATTGGCTTCCGCGGTTATAATTTTTCAACAGTGTAGTGTAAGCAGAATGTTCACTGAGGTACTTGGAGGTGAGCTATGCTAGTTGTGGGAGGGCAAAGGAGTTCAGATAGTTACTCGCCTATCGCCTGTGGAAGAAACGCGATCTTTGTTTCAACACTTTAACATGTTATTTTATGACAAGTTCTCTAAGAAATATTATAAATAAGAAGCTACCATAGAGAAGCAGTGTTTTACTGCTTTCGTTTTATCACAGACGTTTCTGTTTAGATTCCCAAGTCTCATGAGTGGTAGAGTTTGGATGGTAGTAGGGGTTTTCGAACACGCCCGACTAGTTAGTGTTCTCAATGTCAATCTCTCGTTATAACACCGGTATAGTCTTCTGACAGACATGAGAAAGTAAGGGTATTCTGAGCGACCACACGTCACATCAATGACCTTAAGTCATTTAACATCATGTGTCAATTGACCCAAATGATAAGATATATAGGTAAGACATAAGTGTTATATCATTTCCGATAAATAAAAATGTCTTACGCCTAATATATATTCGTACGTCGTCCTCGTTTTCTCTTAAATTTGTTTAAGAAGAGCTTCCACGTTTATGCGATTACGTTGCCCTCGTTATGACAGCATTATACAAAAAAAAACTTATCATGCAATTAATTTCTACGTAATACTAATATAAATAAAATATGCAGAAAAACACACTTAACGTTTTGAGACAAATCGAAGTTTTGTATCTCGCAAAGTATTCTTAGCTACTTCGCCTTATAAAATGTAACCATTCAAGTCTACTGCTTGGAGTAGAAATTGCGCTGTTGTGGTACCTACCTTTATATTTATTTTTAATCTTTAGTAGGACATATTCGTACAACCATAAATATATTAACATTTGTGTTTATTTTACATTAATTTTATAAAGAAAAACTTGTTAACATTGCTAAAAGGTACATTTATTACTAGGGTCAATATAAGTCATAAATAATTTTTACGTAGTAATTAATTGGCGGCTACCAACAACTATGGTTGTTCCTATTTAAAATTAGGTCGCTCATATTATTTCTCGGTATGACAGGTATATATTACAAAATTAGTTTGTATGGTTCTTACCTGCGACTCATCTTGAATTGGAGTTAGTTAAGGTTAGAACTAATTTGAAGAAGAATTATGGTATGTGATTAGTGAATTGGTATGAATTTGAGGCCAGCAAGTAACTGAAGCATCCACCATGATTTATATATAAAAAGTATTCCTCATAATACGTACAGAGGTACATTCTAGAAATTGTATGTGTTGAAAACAAAGGTCATTTATTCTTGAATATAGACATACAAAGAAACAATCATATCTTCTTCAAATAAGTGCAATGTTGCATACAAGGCGAGTTTAATGCGAAAAATTTTCCTTTTAACGAACCTCGGCGAAAGAAAAAGAATTAAATGGTTAAATTAATTAAAAATTAAATGGCGAAAAAAAAAGATTAAATGGTCATACCATAAAAAACTATAATGAACTTTAAATGTGTAAAGTACTCTATAATGTAAAGAAAAGTGCGAAGAATAAAATAAGTTTATAAATTAAAAAAAATAATAATTTGGTCACTAGCATAGAATATGATAATTTTCTATGAGTTTTAATTATTTTTAATGACATAGCAATGTACTTATGGTAACAGATTAACAATAGGAGAATGGTATTTAGACAGATGGTCAGGTGGGGTTGAAGAAGTCCTACTACCATGTGAATTTCACTAACCACAAAATCTGCGTTATTCACTGTCTTAAAGAAAATGTTTTTCTACATTTATTAAAAACTAAACTAGAAATTAGACGTTATAACAGATAGCAAATATATACGATTATAAATTTGCAGTTAAAAATAACGCCTTATTTCCTTTTTTATACATGCATTGTAATTTATAGTAAGATTTGTCATAACCGAGTTTGAGAAATAGCGGTCATGAATATAATTGACAACTTGTAAAATTCGATGAATCTCATTAGGGAAGCGGGAAGTTCCATCTGTATGCAATTAAAATATTCTCACAAGAAAATTAACATAATGAAAATATAATACACGTCGCCTTGCACATGTAATATGAAAACGCATACTTTACTACCATGGGACAACCAGAGAATATTTAATAGTGTTTTTATAATTAACAATGAGCTAAAACTGATGTTAAGTAATAACGAAGTAGAAGATGGTGGTGGTCTAGAATAATTAGTTCTCATATATGTATTACTATCGGATTGATTTTTTTTTTATATCAGCTATGGGCTAGCAGTTCATCTTTTTCCACATAATGTTAGTTGACAATGATGCTGTAGGTGGTATAATACGCTCACACAAAATACTCTGGCTCTTACATGTATGACTGCCGGATACAGCAACACTGTTACAGCGGCGAATTGACATGGAGTATGGTAACTAGCCAGGCGAGTCAGAAAAAACCTTAACCCAAGAAGCGGACCCCGGACCTCCGTGTTATTAGGCAAGAGGTGAACCACTGCGCCACGGAGGTAGTCTTAATTATTACTCTATCGTAATATAATATATATAATAAGCCGTAGCAGTAGACTGACATTATGACTTTAGTGAGAAGCTAGACGGGTTTGAAAAAACTCTTGAATAAAATCTCACCGGGACCATATTCAGGGTTAAAGGTTAGCCGGTACGCCACGAGGACAATTTATGGGTATTTTTATGTTAACACCTAAAACGTCTCAAGGTTAAAGCTACATTCTCTCTAAATGCTGAATAATAAAATTTAGTCCCTTACAGAAATTTTATTTTTTATTTTTATTGTATTATTTAAATAGAATGTAACCTAATTTTTTTGATTTTTTTAATAACAATTATTAACTTGATTTCTATTACACATGAGGCCGTAGAATGTGAAGCGTATTTGCTCAAAATATGGCAACGCTATTAGCCAGAACAGTTCAATATATAGGGTGGTAGTGGTCAAGGCGGGTCCGAAAAAACCTTATCACATACAAAATCTACTACTCAAGTGGCCTGAATTATACCTCTAAACCACGTAGGCAGTTGCATGTAAGCCTTTTTTTAAAAAAAGTCACCTATCCATTGTTAATCGGCCAATGACACATCCATTTCTCTTAATATTTTTTCATTTATTTCATGATCGGCTCATTAGTAATTTTTAAAGTTAAATATAATAAATTAACAATTACCCATACTAGGAATTTTTTTATTTCATTTATGGATTATAAAATTTATGTAAGTCATACGCTGATTTACCATAGCTGACGGCAAATTTCAATACAAAAAATTATAATTTTTTGCTGATATTTTAACAATATTTTGAACTTCTTTACAGATGATAGCGTATTAGATATTAAGATTTATTACGTGCATTAATTATATTTATTTACTGACATAAATAAATATATAATTCACTATATTACTTATACCAGATATCATACATAACTTTTAAAAATTAATAATTTATTAGTAGTTACTAGTTACCCTTCAGTAAAAAATATTCGTTTCACCATAATTCTACGGAGACGTG
Source organism: Pharmacophagus antenor (assembly GCA_018245475.1). Classification (NCBI taxonomy): domain Eukaryota; kingdom Metazoa; phylum Arthropoda; class Insecta; order Lepidoptera; family Papilionidae; genus Pharmacophagus; species Pharmacophagus antenor. The sequence goes on from DWQX01004130.1 coordinate 10,818, forward strand.
CTGTTATTATCAATCGCTTACCCCCCCTGCACTTGTGTGTTGAAGCTAAAAGTAAATGGGAAAATAATGAAATCGTATTGGAAATTTATTGCACTTACCGTGTTCCAAGTTCCTTGAAGTTATATCATTTTTATTTAAGATCGCTTCTAGCTATGATATAAGAGAAGCGAGTAGGTCTAGATATTGTGAGCAAATTACGTGCTTCGAATTTATAAGTTTTTATGTTATATTGATACCAGGTGCTAGCTGGAATTGCTAACAAAAACATTTACTTATTGGATTTGCTTACATTGGTAATAAAACACTGTGTGAATTTATTATTAGTCGATATTAAAAGGTAAAGGTTAACAATGAGTTTGATAAGTTTATAGTTATAATTTATTTTGTACCTTCATACCGCACAATTCAAGCAAATCTATTTGTATTGAAGAAATTTATAAGGGTTACATTTATCTACTGTTTGTATTAGAGTTGTCACGTTAGAGAAAAGTTATTGCTTTTTGTATATAAGTATTGTACCATTAAATGCGAGATGGCAAAAGCAAATGTAATATCGGCGATGTTGGGTACTAACTACAGGTAATTTGCATATTTTTTAAAATAAGAAGTAAGGTTTTATTATAACAATTTAAAAATAAAAATTTAAACTCCTGGTTAAGGAAAGGATTATTAAAAGCTTCTAAATTTATACGACATTCAATTACGCATTTCTTAAATTAAATACCTAAAAGCACAAATTTAAATAATTTTGTGACATTGGTTAATGAAGTATGTTCAATCTAATATTAGTGTTATTCATTTTATGTTTTGTTATGTTAACGTTGAAATCCCAATTTACTTAATGCTTTAAATCCCTGTATGTACAAAAAGCACCAAATATTTTCCATTACCCCGAAGCAGTTTTGAACGTGATTCGTCTGCGTCGAAAAAACCAGTTAACCAAGCCATTACAACGTCAGTGTAACAAAGTGGAAATTTGTAAAACTGCGGATCGAGCTGTCCATCCCGCCAGTACTGAGGCTCGTTCTGCTTCATAGAACAAACTGGAATGAATGAAGAAATATTTATTTATAAAGAACTTTGTCAATTTTACTTTTTTATTTCCTACTGTTAAGCCAATGTTTTTCTTGCATGATGCAATAATTAACAAAAAGTTTACGGTAGTGTATTTATCTAACTATATTTAAACATTTTGTATTATTTTGAATCGTTTAGGATCATTGATCACGGAATCCATTCCACCAAAATTTACACTCATATATTAATTATATATACGTAAGCATATATATTCTTTGGAAAAGAGTTTTATAATATACATTTATCCAGATCAACTAATTTTCGTGGCTCATACAGACTATCCATAATTTTTGTATTTTATGCTAGGAAATAAACGTAAACAGGCAGTTTAATGTAAAGGTATTGTTTTTCTCTATTGTATGAGATAATGAAATTGGTATGAATTATATATATGTGCAAATAATATTTTAAAATAATCTGCATTTACATTGGGGTACGCAATTAATGTAAATCAAAATATTTATCCTCTGAGCGCATTAAAACTTTTTAAAATTTAAAACTTTTTGTGTCAAACTAAGAATCCAATCGAGTTGCGGTGTCGAGAACATGCAGTCTAAAGGTTTCAAGGTTTAATCAACAACATATACAGTTTGCTTCACCTATTTCGTGCGGCTTTAATCGAAATAACATACAGACATTCATTAAAAGAAGATAATAAAAGGATTTACGATTTTAGTGTCTTGTATTTGTTGGATCTTATAAATTCTCTACATATACCGTAATGTTATTAATAAAAATTTATTATTACGATACATCGTTCTAAGAGGATTCATTTAATATAATTCCGCTTTTATATATATCTTATATCCTTGTATTTTAATCAAATTGTGGACACCACTTAGATAAATTTTATAAGTAATGGAATAATTTATTAGTAATTTTTGATTATTTTATTTCCAGCCAAAATATGTCCATAGCGGGGCTTTGGGTCCTCCCAATCGATTTCCAACACAATTATTCTGATGCTACTAGTAACCAAAGAATACCTGTGATCTTTAGATCGTAGGTACACTTACGTACATCTGGCAGGCTCTCTGTCCTAATCGCAATTCTCAATACGTGGTCCTCACTCTTGTGTCTCGGAATGGAAACATCGTCTTATTCGATAGATCTTAACACATATCAGCTAACACAAAACATCTACTTTTATCCTATCTTTAATTATGGTATTTGATTAAATTATATTATATTTATATATACAGTTAAGATGTTGTACTTTATTTACAAACGACTTGTAAATATATATGTTTGTGTTACTGTACTGTTGTATTGAAATAAACTTTACAGAATTTTGTTTAAAAATAAAGGTGTATTTGCTTATGTGATTTTAATTTTTCAACGGTTCTATATAAGCGGAATGTTTACTGAGGTACTTAGCGTGATCTATGCTACTTGCGGGGGGACAAAGGAGCGCAGTGCATCTGAAAGTTACTCGCCTGTCATCGACTGAGGAAGTGTGCGCTTTGTCTCAACTGTTAAACACGTCTGTAGTTGTAAAGATATTTTCAGAGGTTCCTCTACAACACAGAATATTAACCGTGTTGATATATTTAATTATGTAAAAAAACATTAATTATTTTTGTCTTTCTTAATATAAAAACTGAAATGAAATTATAGTTATTTAACTTTTTAACAACAGCTTAACTTTGAAGTGTGATTTTTACATGTACAATTGACGTGCACCTTATTAATTTACATTCACTTTTTCCTTAGCATAATTAGTATAAATAGAACACATGGCATTAAGTTTATTAATGTGAAATCTCACCCGAGTGAAGACAGTTTTGTGAAGAAAAAAAATACATTTTAAGTTTCGCAACCTCGCCGAGACTATTAAAGAATATTAAAATTTATGCGCGAAATGTTAATTTCACAGCCACGTGTACGGTAGTGAACTGAACTCAAGCACAGCTCGAGCGTTAACGCAAAGTGTGCAATTCAAAAAATTATGCGGCAATAAATTAAAATTTGCCCCGGTAGCGTTAAATCCGTACCCTGCAGCGGTGGCAACGTTTGCGCACTAAATGTAATTATTCACTTTTATTGCCAACATTTAAAAACCCACAATACATTTAATCACATGTCTAATTAACGCAGAGTCTGAGTTTATACGATACATTATTTTAAATGAGACAAATGTTTTCTCTCTCGTTTATTGAGGGAGATAGATTCCAATGATTAAATTAAATCTGTAGAAATATATTCTGCTGCAATTATAGAATAGTTTTAAATTTAAATAAAATAAGTCTTTATATGTTAGGTTTGTTATACAAACCTATTGGGTGATGATAGAACATATGATATTGTTAGCCAGTTGAAGCAATGATTTTTTGTATCAAATCAGACGATGAATAAAAACTGAAAAACTTGAAAAAACTGAAAGGAAATTACAAAATGTACCGTTTTTAAAAATTATTCTATTTTTTAACGTTAAGAGTAAATTTTTTTTTATCTTTTTGAGACTAAGTTTTATAAACAATTCTTCAAATAAAAGTAAAATCGTTATAATTGTACGTACATTCAAATGAAATGAACTATAATACAAGACTATATTCACACTTTCGGTCGTAGATTTTTTTTTAATTTAAGGGACAAACTTCGACGTATCTTTCAAACAACAAGAGCATGATCACAATCGGCGAAGACGATAATAACCTACGAGCGGTATACATAAATAGAAAGGAACAAAAAAATGCGCGGTGAATAAGGAATCTTAATCTCGTTTATGGAAAAAGTAGGCAGTTTTCTTAATTTGTTTTTTAGGGATGTTTTTGTCCTAAAAAATGGCGGAAGCTGATGAGTCAAATATTTCTCTTTTTTTATTTTCAGATATTATACTGGTTTTGAATATGTGTATAATTAATATATAAGTATAAATTCTGCAACGTATTGAACATTTTGATCTCTTCCAGCCGTTGCAATTTTTTGTAGAGAATATTATTTTAAAAAACCGAACTTTTCAAAATCGAATTTCAAAATCAAAATCGAAGTCGCTGCGCTGTAATAATAAAGTTAAGCAATTTTGTCCTTTATGACCATCTTTACAATCAAATGTGGCCATTGTACAAAGGTGTAACGGGGTCCCTCTCTAATGACATTCATCGGATCCCACCGGTGGCGTCAGTCGAGTCGTCAATTAAGCAACCGCAATCGTAGCTTACACACGTACAGTCGGCCGTTATTCCTCAGGAGCTGGGTTGAATTACCTACTATAATAACTATATAATATATTAATACGTAAAGAAAAAACTTTTTACGCGGACGGAGGAGTATGATATTCAGCATAGTTCAAGGTTTCATGGAGAGGGAGTGTTGAAAGCATATATTTTCATTTCAAGAAAAATATATTTTTTTAAATGCTTAAAGTAGATTTAATTATTTTTTTATACAAAAAAATAACTTACACTAACCCGCGTATACAAATGTATGCTCTTTTGTTTATGGTTGAAGAAGTTCGTCAAACTGATAAGAGATTATTACTGCTCTATACTTTTACTGAATAAAAATAGTCATAATTATGATAATGCCATTACCATTGTTTATCTAATAGATATTTGTGCTATATATATAAGTTATTAATAAAATACAGCATGCTCAATATACATATACACCGCCGGCCACAAGTTTGAGACCATTTTGTACACAGGTTATTATTTGCAAAATATTTTAAATCTGCGTACGATAACGTAGCAATATGAACACCTGTGTAATCTACTAATAATTTTGAATGTCTAAATACCATTTCTCTTATCTTTTACACAATGACTTTGCCATAAATGGGCATGGTTTATTTACAATAGATGAGTGCCGCGTAAGGACCAGGTGTTGCAATTGTCATTATATTATATGGCGGCTCCCTTGTACTTGTTTGGTTA
>DWQX01004131.1:0-15768 GCA_018245475.1 Pharmacophagus antenor
ATATATATATATATACAGAAAATAAATTACCTAATTCCCGATTTTAATCGCAAATATTATTTAAGTTATCTTCTCAACGTGTTTTGCCACTGCATGTGGCGTTTTCAGGAAATTTTATAAGTTCGACTTCGTGCTGTTGAAATAATACAATTTTCCGCAAATAATAAATAATGCGGCACACAATTTCTATAAAAAAACCTGGTTTAATAAACAATAATCAAGTTGATAAACATTTTTAGCTCAAAGGTGAGATGTCTAGTCAGGTCATGTTGCCGATGCCATCGGGTGTAGAAAATATTTATTACGCAGAGACCAGAATTAAAGAAAGGTGATTTTATGCATTTATTTAGAAAACTCATAAAATAGTACTTTACAGCTAATGTTAATTACTATACTGATTAAAGGAAGATATATCACTTTTATTTCATTTAAATTATTTCATCATTATTTCCAATCAGAGGTTTTTTTCTACTACAATAGAATATTCAGAGGTATATAGCTGAATATTAAATAACCTGTTCCAGCGATGGCGAAGACGTTGATTTGGCTTTAAAGACAAATATTGAGGGCGCAGTCATCAAATGGGCGCAACAGGTTCATGATCTTCTTCAAGAAGATTCGTATATTGGTAATTTATTTAATTAATGACTTTTTATTTTGTTTTGTACGTTAAGGTCAATCAAATAATTTTTATTACATTGTATGTATTGTCACATTCTCACACTCTGAAGTACGGCCATTGCGGTAATTCTGTATATGTATTTTCTATTCCATGTTTCACCTGTTTAATATAATGTTTTGGAACATTTGTCAACGGTCTTTATTTAAAAAAATCTTGATGATGAATACTGACTAATGCGCTAATTATAATTATAAAAACTCTATAATTTATTGGGTTGTTGGATAATTAACGTCGTTTTTGTTTCGTTCTTTTAAAGTTAATTTATTTATGTTAACAAAGAACATTATCAATGATAAATTGACCATTTTGTCCCATCTTTTACCATCTCTCAGTATGTTGAAAAACCCCACGATCGAAGTAGTCTTGGTTTTCAGATGAGAAGAACAGCTTCAACTCATTTTTAACAGCATGATAGGAATCGAAAGTTTGACCATTCAAAAAGGTTTGAAGTGAGCGAAAAAAATGATAATCCAATGGTGCTAAGTCAAAGCTATAGGGTGGATGTGGCATCACTTCCCAATTGAGCTTTGTTCATTTTTAACGGGTTGTCAAAGAGGTCTGGCCTGGCGTTATCATGATGAAATATTACGTCTTTGCGATTGGTCAGTTCTGGGCGCTTTTTCTTGGTTTTTTCGTTCAATTTCGATAGTAGTCGACACTAAACAGTCGAATCAATAGCTTGGTTTCTTCGAAGCAGCTCAAAGTAAATTATACTTTTATTGAATTTAGGTGTCGATAGTGGGTGCTCATTTTGCTTGCTCATTACCATTGTTCATTACCCGTTATGATTCTTTTTAGAAATGAATGATTTTGGTTACTATTCAGAAAGGAGTGGCAAATGCCTTTGGTGAGAATGATTTTTTTTAATTCGTAAGGAACCCAAACTTCGTTTGTTTAAGTAATTATGTTTAAATAAACGGTCGAATTCGATAGTTGTACCTCCTCTATCTCTCGAGTTGTCATACAACGGTTAGTTTCCATAAACGCCCTTATTTTGTCAATAGTGGTTGGACAATCAGTACCTGGTGCAACTTGCACATTAGAATTTCCAAAGCGAAAGCGAACAAACCAACGCTGGCACTTGCATTCAGTAAGGTAGTTCTCCCCATAAACTACACATAATTTTTACCAAACTAGCATTGCAAAATTGCCTTTGCGAAAGTAAAACTTCAAAATATGCCGATAATGCTCTTTTTAATAGACAATCAAATTTAAAATAGATTTTTAACCGACTTGATTTTAACTAATGACGCTCTGTTTTTGAGTGAAGATAGCCACGCAAAGATTACTACATGAAATATGCAGTTCCGAACATCTATGAGACAAAACGACATCAATTATTGAACAAACCAATATAAGAAATCTCTAAAATTTAAAACTGGTCTACTATAACATAAAAATTTCAAAGATACATATAAACATTTACAAAAACTAACAGGAACAGAAAATTCATTCGTAAATATCAATAAAATAGTAATAAAAATAGTTGGTTCGACCGTATGGGAGCTATAATATAAGATATATACGCACATAATTGTAGGTGGATAGTAATATAAATAGATTGAATTAATATTATACAAAGTTTAATTAATTGTAGTTTTTAAGAGAACAAAGCTGCCGTTACCGAGCGCGGACCTTGATTTCTATTCTCATCGGCTTCGAAACCTGGAGGGTATATACTCTCAATTGCGTGATCCACGCGTCAAGCGTATGGCGCATTATCTGGAAGCGACAAAAAGTGTTTATTTAGATTGCTTCAAGAGCATGCTCACGAATGTCGTTGCTGGTGAGTAAAAAGTCACTGAAAAAATAAAACTGAGTAAAACAGTCATTGTACTGGCTGATGTAGTTATTATATTTTTTTTTTGTTTATTTCATATACATGAACATACAATGTAACAAAAGAAATACGAAAACGCAACAAAAAACCATAGTTGGTTTTACTTTGCGCCGTAATTTTATTGCTAAATATATTAAAAAAAAAAACAGATATTTGAGGGTAGAAATACAGAAGTAGAAATAGCAACACGTAAATGGATAGCTCAAGTATTTCACACTACACAGGTGATTCAGGAAATATTTTTTTTATGTATGTTTATAATTTTTGTCATTGATTTTTTCTATAACGTTTATTTGTAATTTATTAATTAGATAAGGGATACTACCGTAGTTTTTAATCTATTTTTGAATGACCAACTTCTGTTCTAACGTTCCTATTGATGTTCTTGTGACTTGTTTTATTTTTTAATTCGGAATTGGCATTATTTTACAGTGGTTGAAAAGTAGATAATTATTATGAAAATGTTTCTTTACTTTTTCGGGAACAATGGTTTATAGAATACGTAATTGTAGCTCATAAATTTGATTAATATGTGTGGTGTACGTTACGCCATAACAAAATTCAATCCGTGGGAAATAATTATTAATTAATTGATTTCCTGCATCGTGTGACCATTTTAAGAGTATGTCAAAGTTGAATTTCAGCTGTTGCTTTGCTTTCTTTATTTCTTGGTGCGGTGTCAATAGACAGGTATCATCAGCAAATTGATACATCTCGCAGGTTTTAATAGCGTTAATGAGGTCGTTAGTATAAGTAATGTAATGCAGAGGTCCTAATACAGATCCTTGTGCTGTGCCTTTTGTTGTACTGTTAGGCTACTTTAACTTGGTAGGATTTCTCTACCATTTAATTTTGACACCAATTCAAGAGTGGCTCCCGTATCCCGTTATCTTGTAACTTTTCTAGAACTTTACGTCGCAAGGTGTCAGACGGTTTGCTATAATCAATAAATGTCATGGATGTGTTTTTTGTCATTTAGGTGTTGGTAATAGAATTAGTAAATGTGGATAACTGCGATATATTTTTATTAGGTTGAAAGCCATATTGTCTGTCAGACAAGAGGTTGTTATCTGAATAAAATTTATGAATTTGTTGATAAATATACTTTTCTATGATTTTAATTATTATAGGAAGAATCGTAAAGGGTCGGTAATTATCGTAGTTAGTTCAACAACCTTTTTTTGGTATGGGTCGTACTAGATCAGACTTCAAGCCTTTAGGATATTTGCCAGTTAATACTAAGCAGTTTATAAGTTTAGCAATAGCAGCAACTAGTTTTTCATATATGATCTTGATGTCATTTACCCGTATGCTCTCTAGCCCAGGGGACTTTTTTGTACTTAGTGTTTTAATTTTTTTTATGTCATATAAATAAACATATTAAGTACTAGCAGTTGCTTTACGGGTATAAAGATTTTGTTCGATAAAAAATGATCGAAATAGCAGGATATATTTTATGTAAATTATCTATTACTTTGCAGCTATAGTGGAATCTCGAGACATCTACGTTTATCAGAAACCTCTGCAAGAGCAATTTGAAGGGTTTGAAGGTACAGATTTTAGTGATGCTATGCCTCTAATTCGGCCGATGTTCCATTGCATTGGTCTGCTTTGGGGTAATTCTCGGTATTTCTGCAATGTTGAGAAGCTTATACGTAAGTATATTAGTAATTCATATATCGACGTATTTTTATTCTTTATTTTAGACTATTAACATGATGCATGTTTTCCGCTTGACTTAGTTAACGAAGGTCCAGGTTCGATTCCGATACAACATTAATAGTGAAATCTGGATGATGGTAGGTAGTTTTTTAATCCGCCTGTTTAGGAACACCCGTAATATCAATCTACTGTCACAAGTAATTGCATGCGGCAGTTGTGACCCAGAGTATTCACGGCGAAAACGCTTCACCATCGACGGTATCATTGTAATTCAATATTAGGTGTTAGTTGAGGGCAAGTGCCCCTTTACTGATAAAAAAGCCATTTTATTCTGGTGCAATACGCTTTATCTATTTGGCCTCATTTTCACTATAATGTGAAAATGAAGTAAAAAATGAGCAGTCGTTCGTAATTATATATTTTAATACTTTGTTTCATAGTAAAATCTATAATTGTAGAAATATATACATAAAACAGGTAAGGCGTATAACGACGCAAAATTTTTTTTTTAAAAAACTAGCACAAAGTGAAGCTATGTATTTTATACACAGTAAAGGTTGTATAATTATTTAGTATGATTAGATGAAATAAATATATTTATTACATTCTGTTCTATGAATTTATGACATTTAGACATTGACATCTTTTGGCAGCCAAATTGTAATGGACGAAACGGTCCAGTTTTGTGCATTTACGTATCAATTAAATTTAAGTAATTAAATAGAGAAGAAAGATATCGGATTGTTTAGTTTTTTAATCTGTTGTTGTTTTAATCAGCTTTGCTGCGGGAGGTTTGTAACTTAGTGATTCAGCAGTGTACAAATTCGATCGATCCAATGTCTATTTTCCAAGGAGATCCTGACGAACAATTATTGAAAACTAGAAAAGCCATTGATATTCTTAATCACTTCATGTAAGTTTTGATAAAGTTTTGTAATATAAATTTATTCTTCGTGATTTATTAAACTGTGTAACGCGAAATTAAACGTCGCTATAGTAAATTATGCAGGGTCGTTACTTTTACATTATTAGGACCTTACAATTTAGGTAACTATCAATTCTATGTATTTCTTAGGATTTATATTATTCTGCAGAATAAGAATAATGTTAAAGTATGTTTTCAGAGAAACGTATTCCTTGAATCGTGATAAAGTAAATTCGTTCTTTCCGGGGGGAGTAACGCCAGTACCGTGGTCATTTGATTTTGATCGCGTGTTTATGCGTTTTATCGCTTATATGAAGCGACTAACAATGATAGAATCTATATTAGAAGCAACGGTGGAGATATTTAAGTTGGAGAAAGTCGAATTCTTTGGTTTGCGGGGGAAGAATTTAAGCAAAGAATGCATGCAGGTGAGAGAGTCATCATTTTGTTCAAATCAATTGCTCTTTATTTTTTTTTAATTTCATTGTACTAAATAATTCAACAAACATAAGTTTATATTGGGGACTTTTATTTTTAGCTTCTAGATGAGTACACAATTAAATACCAAAATCTTGGCAACATGGTATACGACCCTGCTGATCCGGAAGATCCAAGCTTCGTAGCAGATTATGATAAGCACATGTTAGTACTCGAGGATGTTGACAAGAGGCTTGCCTCTCTTTTTTCACAAAGTATGGATGAAATAGAAACTTTACCCCATTTCTTTAAAGTAAGTGTATGACTATGTTTTGTGCAGTTGAGATTTTTGTACGATTTTGGTGATAACTTTAATGTTACGAGGCATGCCTTTTAATAATTTTTAAGTTAAATAAGCAGGTTTAAAATAGATGAGGATGTTAAGAGGTATGTGCGATGTGACAAATTGTGATAGATATATGTAGTTATAAGTTCTGTTGTTTATATATTTCCCTTTAATTTAGAATTTGTCAATTTTCAAATGTGTTGAGTAGCAAAACAATTGAAATAATTAGGATCTATGCAACTACTTGCACACAGCGTTGTTTTAAATCTGTCAGGTCGCGCATAAAAATGAATTTTTCGAAAGAAAACGTTCGTGCCATATTTTTTTCAACTTTCGGAAAGGCCTAACTCAGATTCAATATTTCGAGAAGTTAAGATCTGTATTTTATTGTATCATCAAGCCCCTTGTCTGCAGACTGTCGAACGCTAGTATTTTAAATTATAGCTTGTTCTTTACCATCTCCTGTACTGAAACTAGTAAGCTTTTGACATATCGGAAGATAGAAGTATTGTATTAACAGACATCTCACGGACAACCATTCTAAAGATCTTGCATGAAGAGCTTAGTGCGAGAAAGCTAGTTTGAGGCCATCCTCAAAAAAGCAAATGCGGGATCCATATTCCGCATTTGCTTTTCGATGATCATAAGGCGGCCCGCGTCAGATGGTGTAAGAAAATTCATTAAAGGTTCAAGCAAGGAGAGTCAAATCACGTGTACGAAGTTATCAGTGGTGACGAATCTTGGATTTATGCCTACGACCGTTATTCCAAACAGCAATCCTCAATCTGGGGGTCTTCTAAGATGAGCCAACGCCGACTTAAGTTATTCGCTCTCGACGCACTTCGAAGATGATGGTGGCTACGCTCGTGGCCAAAACCGGTCACGTTGCAACAACTGTGCTTGAAGAACGTAGAAGGGTTAATGCAGAGTGGTATTCCACAGATTGTTTGCCACAAGTCTTCGTCGAAGTTAGGATATATTATATATATATAAGGGACGTATCATCCTACACTATGACAACGCAAGCTCATGTAGCAGGAAAAGCAGGAAAACCTAGAAATTCTTGACCATACCCTATACACTCTTTTTTTTTTTGCGCGGGGAAAATGCATTGCTGCACCGTCTGTGGACGCAGGAACTGCGTCCACAGACGGTGCTGGTGCGTGCAATGCGGGCAACGCCGGTGTCCCACCACCGGTTGTCCGCGCACCTGCGTTCGGGGGGTGAAGGCGGTCTTGCAACCGCCTCCGCCGCCCCTTTCGTCTTCGGCGGAGCAGGTTTTGGGAGTTTTCTTCCCTCACCCGCTCCTCGCCCTCCTTGCGGGTCATGACCCCCTCGGCGAAGGAAGTCACGGCCTCCCAGACCCTCTCGTCGCGGATCATGGCATCCATGACCCGCGGCAAAGAGAGGTTCGGCCCGACCAAGGTCTCAACAGCACGGCGCTGCCCCGACCAGGCAGTACACACCACGAGGGTGTGTAATGCGTTTTGACGGGTCTGGAGACCCTGGCGGCATCGGCGATTGCCTCTTACATTTTTTCGGCGAAAGAGTCCGCATGCCGGACCTTATCCGCACCGAGGAACTCGAAAAGGCGAGCTCCCGTCTGCGTGGTCCGGCACGTGACTCTTTCGATGCCCAGTTCAGCCGGCTTGACGGTCTGACGCGCCCGCGTCAGCACCGTTTGGTAGGTCTCTCCCCTTTGGATGGCCTCAGGGGAGAGCGTCACTACCACGGCGGCTGCCTTGGGCGGTGACAGCCGCTTCTTCTTATTCGAGGCCAGGGCCGCAGTCGCAGCTGTGGCTGCTTTGCGGCCCGGCCCCGCCTTCTTAGGCGCTGCTGCCGCCGGCTTGGCGGCCTGTGCAACCGACCCCTTTTGGGGCTTCTTCTTCTTGCCCCTCCTCACCACCGTGGACCAACTCTCATTGGCCGCGGTGGTGGACGGGAGCATTACGACCGCCTCCGACGATGTTGAGGCCACCGGCTCTGCGGCTGGTGGCGTCACCTTCTTGGTTTGTGGGGCTGGGGGGGGAAGGGAAGAGGGAAGATTTCTTCCCCACCCCTTTCTCCTTCGTCGTTCCTGTCTTCGGAGCAGGCGCCGGTACGGGTACCGGCGCCGGGTCCGTTGCCGCCTTCTTTTTGTCCGCCGCTAAAGGCGGACGGGCTTTCTTCACCGGCAATAGCCGGTCCTTAAAAGAGGCCAGGCATTGCCGGGTGAAGGCTCTCTCCTGCATGATGACCTCTCGGAAGGACCCTATACACTCCTGACCTAAGCCCTAATGATTTATTTACATTTTCTAAAATTAAGAAAACTGCGTGGACAAAGTCCGGTGAAGAAGCAGTCACCGTTTTCAAGTCGGCCATTTTAGATATACCGACTTGGCAGTGGAATAAGTGTTTTAATAACTGGTTTGAGTGAATAGAAAAATGTATAAAACTTCGAGGTGAATACTTTTAAAAACATATATAATACTTTAAGATACTAGTTGTTATTTTTTTTAAACGACAAAACTTAAAAGGCAAGCCTTGTATTGTTACGTGAATGTATTCCACATTTATGTACGAAGTAGTGAAGTATAATATCATATTTTTGTTTTAGTATTGCTACGAAACTCTATTACGATAACTGCTTGTTTATATTTTTAAATATACTATAATACATCTATTGACTGTTGTAGTTCTTTCAAATAATTGGTGATCTATTTCATCGTCCAATTATTAAAGAAGAATTGACACCTAAATTGCCGAAACTTCTGGAAATGATGCATGCTAATTTAGATGCGGTGAAGGAAATCTTTGATGAGGAGATGTCGGTATGAACCCTACGAATTCATGATTATTTTCCCACCTACAGCAAACAAAGTTAAGAATTATTTTGAAATGCTACTAATTATAAAATAATACGATAATTTTGTCTTTTAAGAAGCTTTCGTCAGTTATTAGTGAAATTTACTTGCAGCTTTAACCTAAAACTATATTGTGAATAGAAGCGATATCTGTCCGTTTCGATGGGCATTAAATAAAATTGGATAAGCTTTATAAAAATCCTAAAATAAATAACCTATATATCGTCTAAATATTCATATGAATTAAGCAAACTTATTATATTTTTGATGTAACCAGGCTGCTTACATGGACATAATGTAAAAAAAAACCATTTTATTAAATTTATTTTTAGAGACTAGTGAAAGGTCCACAGAGGCCCATGGTGGATCCATTTCTTCCTCCAGTTAGTGGAATGATTTGGTGGGTTTATAAGCTCAAAAGACGAATTCAAGTTCCAATGGAGGATTTCATCTTGTTTGAAGATCCGTATGTACTTTTTTTACTTTGACAGAATTGATTTTATATTACAATTTTTTTGTTTGTTTTGTATCTAATTTGATCTAATTTAAAACGTTTATGACTGACAATTATTTAAAAAACGAAATAGTTATGATAAATGTAAAGAATTTATAGAGATTAGCGTAGTTAAATTGTAAAGTTATTTGTAAAGTATTGCGTAAATATCATTATTTTTAATAGGATTATTAACAGTGAATACGCAACTTATATGAAGCAAAAGCATAACGAGATGCAAGGCTACCTTAATGTTCTGGAAGATAGACAGTTTAAGCAGTGGTCTGCAACAGTCCCTAATATTTGTAAAGTGCATTTAGTGAAGAATCTAATATACCGCGACCCTCCATTTGTACGGAATAATTTTAGTCCCGAGGTAAGTTTAAATTTAAATATGGACGTTGGTTGCTTTGTTTGCATAGTCTGAGGTTATTGAAATAAAAATTATGAAATGTACTTGTATATATATATAAGCATAGTAGATCCTCACATTGTTAAATAAGTATTTAGATCCAATGTCTTTATGACCTCTTTTTTTCTCTGTTTAGATTAATCAATTTCATCTGATGTTAAGTAACAATCGTCTTACTACTACGTTCTGTGACCTACATGTGTGACTGTCCTACATGAATGTTATTATGCTGACGGATTGACATTGAGGGTGATAGCTAGCCGCGTGGGTTCGAAAAAACCCTACCACTATCTAGTAGTCCACTACTCCTGTGGCTCGGGAATCGAACCCTGAACCTCCGCCCTACAAAGCAAACGAATAAACCACTGTGTCACGGAGACAATCGAACAGGCACTCGACATTTTAATAAATGATGATACAACTGAATTCTTTTCGTTTTTCATGTGTATGTACAGTTAGGGTTTAAAGTGAGCAAATAACTTTAACGATGTCGCTTCGACCACTTCCAAAATTAGTTCTCATTTCTTTTAAAATATACAGTAAAATTATAAATAATATTTATTTAGTTGGTGCTTTTACTTCGTGAGATACGCTACTTGAAGTATTTAGATAAACAAGGTATTCCTGCCGACGGATTAGAACTGTACGCACGAAATGAAAAGCTTCAGGTAATAAATTTATGTGGAAGCGTAAAGAAAAGTACATTTTTTTTAAATATATTTTAACGTTACGTCCATGTTAATATACGGAACGAAAGAAAACTACAGCTTGGTAGATATCGTTTGCTGACTGGCGCACAGGTAGATTTTTCACCGATACCTAGAAAAACTAACTATAAACGTTAATACTATGATGACCACTGCATAAATAATTTATAATTTATGTAAATAATAATAAATAATCCCTTTTTAAGATATGGTCGATTATGTGAAAGCTAAAAGTTCTAGTGTTTTACGTAAAAACTTTATATAAATCTGTAAGCTTAAAAATTTCCTGCGTATATTAATATGTATAATGAAATAAACTGACAAATAGTAATGTTAATCGAAAAATTACAGTATGATATGAATAGACTCAATCGCGCTATTGCCTGGTATAATGCAATCCGTGAAGGTAGCCACGAGACTGAGGTGGCGCTCATCGAGAAGGAGATTTCGGCTATTGACTTATTGCTAGGTAGGGGCGTTGAAGAATATACTTGGAACGATGACTGTAAGTATTCATTGGAATTCTATTTGTTTATCACATCACTAACCCTTTTCAAACAAGACGCTTCGAAGTGAACCGCACCCTGCTGACGAGTTCGTCGCCGTTCACAGCACTCTAGTCAAATTCTGGGCATTTTATATTACTCGTATATGTATATACACAAGCATTTACGTGAAACACATGTATGCGTTTCTAGGCTCTGCCAACTATTTCCGCCAAACGCATATATGAGTTATTAGGCACATTTGAAGATTTACACAGAACACATATATTCGGCGGTAGTCCGCAAAGGGTTAATATCTGTTAATGTAGCTAAATCCCGTTCGTTCTTATTGTCTTTTAGCAATAGCGTTCTTAAGACCTAATCGTATGTTAAAATTTACATGACGAGTGTTAAAAAAACTGCCTTGAAATCTTTACTTATTAAATTTTAGTGTAGTATGCTGATGATTTTGCTATTTTTAGTCATAATAAAAAAATATAGGACAGTATTAACAATGTTCAACAAGCATTGAATTCTATATCAGTCATTTTAAAAAACATTGGTTTGAATTTATCTAACAGAAAGAGTTTGTTTGTTTATTTAGTGGGGGGAAAAGAAGAGATAGAATCTCAATTAATGTAAATCAATGTAATATAGAGGTTGTTGAAAATTTTAAATATCTGGGTACGTGGCTGGATCGCTCTGTAACTGTATGTTCCCTTTTATCTTCAAAAAAGTAAGAGCCGATAATCTTTCGCGCCGAAATTGCAGCCCTTACGGTCACTTTAGGCGAATGTAGGGGTTTCCAATGTTTGTGTTTTGGGTTAGTTGCAATCCAATATCGGCAATTTTGTTTCTTTAGGTGTCCATTGAGATGGAAATTAGCTTTATTCGAAAAGAATATGTTAGTAAGCGCTGAAAAGCGCTAAATCATCTGATTTACGAAGTCAAGCCTCTACCCCCAGCGTCCTGAGGCTTTCATTCTTGCATTTTTGTATGGGTGCAACTTTAAATCTTGGTGTAAAATGCGGAACACCAACGATCTATGCACGTTTAAAGCATCAGCATGTTTCCGAATCGAAAGGTCTGGATTGTCACGAAAAGATTGAGAAACACTGTCTGTTTTCGATCGTCCTCGAAGATCTTGGATGTCCGGATTTTGATTTTTTTATTGTTGTACCGGTCTGTTCAAACTTTTCGACCCATTAATCAATGAGTTTAGGGCTTGGCGCGTCATTTAAATGTCGAATATTGCAAAATTTTCTACCAGGTACAGTCGCTGAATTACCGTTTTTGTAAAACTCACATACGCGCAACGCACGTTACGCTCCCGAAGAACACTCCATAGTGACTAAATTCCCAGAAGCTAGGCTACCGAATGACGTACCCCCCGCGTCCCTCAGAATAGTTGCGTTCACGCAATAACCAACACAAATATCACCTTTCTTTTGAGACACTCAGTAGTTTTTATGAAGATATGAAAAACTTTATCCGTCCACAACAGTCCTTTAGAAATGTTTAAATTGAACATGTGGTTATGAAATATACAAACATCAAAAAAGTCTAAGCAACACACACTATTTCAAATTATTAATCAAATATTATATCATTTCTTACCAAGTAGGTAATACCTATGTAACCTTTTTTTATCTAGAGGACATACTGGCTGCTTGTAAAAAAAATTCGAGTATCATTTGTTTTTCTTTTTTCACAAATTCTAAAGCTAAAGAATTTGTTCGAATTTTATAGCGTTTTATTTGCTTATTAAAATTTAGTATTCTGTATCCATTTTATGAATTAAACAATAATTTGATTTTTTTTTAAAAGAATATGGATTTTGAGACTTTTTTAACGTCATGGAGCGACGTTATTTTAACGCAGATGAAATGCAAAGAGATGTAGGTATGTTGCGAGCGGGAAGAAGTCAATCTCGGGTATCTCGGTATTTTGGTGTTAATAGAAGCGTTATTTACCGTCTTCATCAGCGTTACACTAACACGGGATATCCTGCTGAGCAGCCCCCAGTTCGAGGAAGGTGTACAACCACACGGCAAGATCGATACTTACAACTGACTGCAAGACGCCAGCCGATGTTAACTGCCAGAGAGATAGGTTTAAGGCTACAAAATTCAAGTGGTGCTGTTGTTAGCTGCCAAATTGTGCGAAATCGACTGCATGAGTTTGGCCTACGAGCACGACGGCCAATTAGATGCCCATCGATACGTCACGTGTATCGCTCTCGTCGAAATGAATGGTTTAGGGAACTCATTACATGGACCCCGGAACAATAGGATAAAATTTTATTTTGCGATGAGTCTCGCATCCAGCACTTCGCATACAGATTTGCACATACGGGAGTACTTGGCAAGGGAAAACATCCTGGTATTGCCTTCGCCTGCACAATCTCCAGACCTCAACCCCAACGAGCATGCATGGGACATGCTCCAGAGACGTGTTTTAAAGGACTTGGATGGAGTGACAACAATCCAACAACTGATGGACTTACTAAAATTTCATTGGGAGCAATTGCCGCAGGATAACATTAATAGTCTCATCGATTGTTTGAATAATCGGTGCCAGCAAGTTCATAATAACAGAGGAGGCCTCACTTTGTATTAATGTATGCAATTTTTGTACAACCATATAGTTTTAGTGTAAGTTTAGTTGATTAGACACCCTACTTTCTACTACGTACATACAGTACTTACTTAATTATTGTTAATTAAGTTTATTAAAAAATAAAATAAAAACAATTGTTGTTTAATATCTATAAAAGCATTAAAAATAATATAAATAAGATAATACTAAGGATTTAATGCGAAAACACATTGTAAAATTGAAAATTGTATGTGTTGCTTAGACTTTTTTGATATTTATTATAAATAGTTTTGGCTTTTTTTGAACGCCATACAAATAAGGACTCGATTACTAATTTCCCCACACACAACTGTTCCGCAAATGTATGTGCAGATAAGAATATATATCGATAATTTTATTATATACATAAACCACCATACCTTCCCAGAACAATCGCAGCAGGGTGCCTTAAATGGCACATGTTCCTCATTTTCTTTGGAGATCATCTCAAAAGCTAATTTACTTTTACTGTTTGGAAACACCAGTATAGCAAGATTATCGTATAATTTGGTAAGGTGACGGCATATCGCTGGTGGATTGTTGCCGTTCGATAGAATATCTATGAAGAAATAAAGCGAATTTAATATCGTATGGGATCCATAACTAATAAATAATAATAATATTACACTAAATTTAGTAACAAATTGTACAGCTTGATTGACATAATTTATTTATTTTAATATATTAAATTTGATTAATATACCAAGTAAATCAGCAGAAGACACGAAGTAAAATCTCGGATAAGCCAACCGCTTCGTTTCGAGGTAGTCATTAAGTGCTTTTTCACAAAGATTTAATTGCTTCATCAATTCTTCAAGTTTGTCCAAGAGCCCGGGCTTATTTGTAGCTTCTACTACATTCGGCGTATTGCCGATATCTTTCAGTAGTTCCTAAAATGTTATAATATGTGTTTACTAATTTTAGGAAATTTTAATTGTAGAGGAACGACATATGTCTTCGTTTACCTCGTTTAGTTTATACATTTTATTATATACCTAACACACGGTAGTGCAGTTAATTACGTGAGTTTTTATTTATTATCTGTGTGTTCATAACATAAACGATAAAATTAAACCTTGAATGTTTTATCGATTCCATCAAAACGTTTAGAATCCTCCGGCAGCTGCGATCGAATATCATCAGAGCCTACAAAGATACTCTCGAGGTACTGCCACTTGCGCTGAACTTCAAACCATATCGCAATAACTGCGTCTGCAGTACCCAACTTCTTTTGCCATGCCGTTGCCTCCACTTCATAATATCCAATGAACTTTGACGACATCATGGTTTGCACTTGGTTCTACAAAGTATTAATTAATTTCGATTACACACTAGTCAGTTCATAAGTATTTTTTATAAGTATAAAACTAAATATTGTCCTCCATAAAAATAGTGTTTAAAAACCACTATATCCAAAAGGACGCGGGAAGCCACTGAATGAGGGTAGGACAGAACCGATCGGTGTGGAGATCCTTACCGGCTGATAATGTTGGTGATGATAGCGAAAAAGTAATAACACTAACTTGATTATCTTCCAACGTTTCAACGAGCTCCTCACTTGCCTTCGGCAGTTTAAGCCCGGTTCGATCATGTATCAAATAATCGAATTCCATAACGGCCCATGTTGTCTCCAATTCCCTGCACAATTAATATAAGGTATATATATATATATATGTAAAATTTTGTTTTAAAGTAAATAATGCGATGGATGTAAATTATAATAACGTTAACTTTTGTTATGGAAACATAAATGAGCCTACTGAAGAAAACAGATACTGCCAAATAATTACAAACATAAGCACGTACTTAAGAGTTTTCTCCATTGCAGCTTCCTTAACCGATTTATCAACAATAGTTTTCACTTCTTCTTCAAACTTATGAAGATTCAGAGCAAGAAGGTCTGCTAGCGTAGTATCATCATCAATATGGAATTTAACCTGAAATAAAATAATTTTAATTTTTTTAATAATTTTTAGCAAAAGTCAAAATTATGTTTTTCTAGTATTAATTATAATTTATGTATATTCATACTTTTCAACGTACAAATACAAATACACTTTATTGTGCACTTATAATGGACACAAGAAAAGAAAGTACATCCGGATTTTCACAATAGGCGGTCTTATCGCAAAGCATCGATCTCTGACAATCTTTGGGTAGAAATTTAGCAAGTAAATAAAAACAGTAGGGTGCACTAGAACAGTAAAAATAAATTAAAATAAAAAGCAAAAGAAATAACAATAAAAAATTGAATAAAAATAAAGTAATAATAAGAAATTCTACTACATATATACAATGAATAATATATAAATATAATAT
>DWQX01004132.1:0-15768 GCA_018245475.1 Pharmacophagus antenor
CCCGATAACAAAAAAAAAGACTATGACTGCCTCCGTGTCGCATTGGTTTACCCGCCATCTTTCTAAAGCGAAGGTCCCGGGTTCAATCCCGCGCCACACGAGTAATGGAGTCTGAACGTGAGAGCCGGATGTATTCTGGGCGAACACGCTTCGCCGACTACGCCTCGTTGTCACTTCAGTTAAAATTGAGGTTATACCATGACCGATATAAAAAAACTTCAATGATCTTTTAATTACATAAATATACATTATTTCGGCTCGCCCTACAATCATGCCAATGCTATCTGTAGCCACTTATACGAACATTGTACCTCACCCATCGCTTCTTAGGGCAAACGATTCTTTTGGTCCATGTCTGTTATTTAGTTCTCATACGAATATTCCAATCCTAGAATTGATCACGCAGTGAAACCTCGAGCCATTTCCAATCTATATATTATTTATTTATATTGTTATTATTTCATCTATTTATTCTTATTACGCACCCTATATTTATATTCATCTCTGCTCAACCCTAAGGTAGACTGGCGGAGACTGCCAATTGGCATAAAGTCCACCTTATGTACAAATTAGTGCATTAAAGCTTTAAATAATAAAATAATAATATAAACATTGTTCAGTGATAATTGCCTATTCCACATCGGTCTCTCGCGACGGCCATATATTTCAATCCCTTACTACATCTATAATTAGGGAGATTTGATAGAAACGAAAAAAAAAACTTCTATTCGATTCGTAACGCGTTTGTCTTTAGGTTATGTGAATATGTACCTAATTTTTTATTCGGTTTCCATTCGAAGAGAATTCATTTAGCTGCGCCGTTGGTCATATCTTTCTACTTAAGTTATTACAAAGCGGGGCGCATTTTTCTCTTTGCTGTATTATAAAGTGTAATACTCTCTTCCAAGACTGTCAGTTGCTCATTAATTATTCTCATTCGTTTTGTTTTTTTTTTTCATACGTTCTCTCTCTTTGGAGGATTCGAAACAATTATTTCGTAGTTCGATGGGCGGTCTAAAATAAAAATGTGAATAGTTTTTCAACGTAAACAAGATGGACGTTCATAATTCAACAAAAAAAAAATCTTAGTAATTTCGCTATGGTTTTGATCGTTAAGTTTTAGTTTAAAACTGTAACTCGAAGTTACTCGGTTAAGTTGATAGACTATAATACGCGTACGAAGGACCTACACATGTATTAAGCTCGACGGCTAATGAATTTGTTATTTTCACATTAAATCGCTACAAATTACCAAGTGTTGCTCATAAAATTCCATAAAGTATTTTATTACATTTAATTATATTTAATGTATTTATAAAATAATAATTGCTACTGTATTTTTTTATACATAATTTTTAGAGATGTACATTTCTTAACATTATTATACTACTACAACGGTGAGAACTTTGTTAGAAGTGAAATAAAACTATAAATAAACTTAAGTGTCGATGTAATAATGACTTTTCGATTAGGTCTTCTTTTATGTTAGGTTAACGGTTAAAGCTACTAGTAATAGACCAAAACAATGTCTAGAAAGACAGACTTTATTAGATAAAAAGAAAATAATTGGCAATGTTTTGCAGTTCTGAAATAATTGGAATAGTGAAACTATTCACTTGGCCGTTGGCGCAATGTTAGTGCCTCTGTCTCTTATAACAGGGGTCGAGGATTCGAACCCTGATCGGGAGAAACACAAATGTTACGTAAAATTTGTGTTTGTTCTGTCTGGTTGCTAATATATATTTAAGTATTTATTTAAAAAAAAAACCAACGTACGTATCTCGGTCTCCGATAACCCATACTACAGGTATTTATTTATTGACAGACAAAAAAAATGGTGGTTCATTGTTAAACTTTATATTATTAACAATAATTATATAACTAATTAACAATGTAAAGCAACACTAGAATGATTCTGCAACTTTTAGTGTTTATAACAAATGTAGTGATGCTGGTATCATTAAGACTAGATTGCCCAACGATAGAGACAGAAATAACTTGAGACGTAATTAGAGACAACAATAGCTACAATTTACATCAACAATGAAACTACTATGATATATACATCAAATAAATATACCTACTCATATATACGAAGTCGTTGTGATGTTCTGCGAAATATTATCATAGTAAATGTTTTAAAACAAAACAGAAAATAACTGGAAATTACGCGTTTTACTCCTCGAACTTTAATGGGTTTCTTAGTTTATGTTAGTATAGTTTTTGTTATGGTTGTATGGTGTTTATACAGGAAACTAATACGTAATACGTATTGTACTTAAATTAATTTTAATTGTTTTAATTAATCTTCGTGAAGAAAACGAACCTTCGATTCCATCGTCCTTATCCTCGGTCATGTTGTACAGAATTAAAAAAAAAACTTAACGCACCAAAGTAAACTGAAAACTATTCAAACGCGATCCCGAAGTTCCGTGCGTGTCGGAACGTGAAATCGACCGCACACGACGAGCGTCAGACGCGCACTGGCTGAATTTTCACCGTTCCCTCCGTCTAGCGGACACGGTTCGCGGGAAAATGCCTGTACAAATTGAACTCTCCCGCGAT
Organism: Pharmacophagus antenor; assembly: GCA_018245475.1. Lineage (NCBI taxonomy): Eukaryota > Metazoa > Arthropoda > Insecta > Lepidoptera > Papilionidae > Pharmacophagus > Pharmacophagus antenor. The sequence goes on from DWQX01004132.1 coordinate 2,566, forward strand.
TCATATAACGAACATCGGCCGATTTCGAAATTGAAATGTTATTATTTATAACGGTTTTATTATTTTTTGATTAACATAGTTTTATAAACTCAACGATATGGCTCCCCTCATACGCAACGATCTCCCGTATCACAAGGACAAAATCGCAAATGCCGATTGTAACGGACTCTTTATTTGTAACCTTTTTGTATTAGTTACTTTTTTTTGCAATAGTTTTATGAAGTGTCGATATTGTCAAAAATTCGCTTGTCGTCTCTTTTCGCCGGTTCGCTAAGTGAGTTCCGCTATCCGATATATATATATATATAATTACATACAGTTCTTCATTGCTTCACTCGATTTATCGTATGCACTATAATAAAAACGAATCAAAAGTTCTCGAGACTTATAAGTAAATAAAAATACATCAACGCGCCTAAATCCCAGTGGTACTAGACACGAACGTTTTTGAGTGTGTTCTTTGATATAATAGTAATGACTTTTTCAAAGTACACCGCGCAGTGTCTCCGTCAGGTAAACCGTAGCGCACGTTTGCCTACTCTTCCTTTTAAAAAAAAAACCGATGCCTAGACTTAATAGATTGACAAATGTCAAAGTAATATAAAAATTGAGTCTGGTTCGGTGGCTTCGGCCTTTAAACTACCAAAATTCTCCAATTATTACCAAGAACAAGACCCGGCTGTATGGACTAAAGTCCTTTGCCTTTCCCATTAGGAATAAATTAATATCACCATCATTGAGTCTGTCTCTTAAACTGTCAGTAAATTGTTGAAATTATAATTTAATAGATTGTATAAAAAATTATCAAATGCTTTAATCCTTTTATTCAATAAATTGTTTTATTAAATAAAGTACTACTGTTCTATATATCATAGTGACAATTTTTAGGTTTTTTTTTTGATAAAGCAAAGGAAACTACTACGTTTATGTCCATCTGCCGCTATAATAGAGTTGCTGTTTCGACAGTCACTTAACGTTGAGTGAGTATAAGTGTTGGCACGTTGCCAATAGAAAAAGGGAATTGTTCCTAGTTATATTTTTTAAACATTTCATAACACTAATTAAGTTTTAAGTTGATAGAACATTTTGATCATTTTCAGTGTCACCTTGTGTCCTACAACTTACTAATACAGCCGTAAATTTATTTACATTACTTTCATATACGAAAAAGCGTGCCGCAAAAAATTTACTTCGGTTAATACGTTATTAATATCAAATATATCTTTACACAGATAATGAATAGAGATTTATAACCATGTTCTATTTTTCGGGTTCCGTACTCGATAGTTAACAAACGGCAACCTATTACTCAGTTTCCGTCATCTGTCTGTCCGTCTGTCAAAGGGCTCTATTTCATGAGCCGTGATATGTAGAGAAAATTTCACATATTATATATTTCTATTGCTGCAACAACAAGTAGATACTTAAAAGTAACTTGATTTTATTAGCGTTTGTGGTACGGAAACCGTCGCATTCTGAGCCCGACTCGCACTTGGCCATTTATTTAATATCAAATCGATGAGATGGGACGAGCGATTAATTGGACTTTCTTAATGACAAAAATCCAAGATGTGAATATTCTATCCAAATCGAGGAAAGGTAAAGTGCACTTATAAAATGATAATTAAAAATCTGGCGAAGAGTTTCTTCTTGAAGAAGGACTTGTCTCCGTGTCGCAGTGGTTTACCTTGTACCGTGGAGGTCCCCGGTTCGATTCTTGAGCCACAGGTGTAGTGGAGTCTGGATGATGGTAGCAGTTTTCAAAACCCGCCTGGATAGCTACCACCCTCAATGATAATCTGCCACCGTAACAGCATCGCTGTGTTCCGGCAGTACATACACGTGACAGCCGGATGTATTCCGGACGAACACCCTTCACCAGCCCCGTTGTCATTGTCACCCAGCTTCACCGATAAAAAAGAAATTATTGTATAAAAAACAGTATTATTCTACGAGAATACATTGGATTTATGAGAAAGATAAAGATAATTTTAAAAAGTTCTCTAATGTCAAAGCTCTCATTAAATCCGTTCGCCATTATGATGGGAAATAATTATAAAATAATTTGCCAATCGACATACGTGTAAGTACAAAATTTGGAAGCGTTTAAAAAACCATTTCCGGTAATGATAACCACATATTTACTTTAAGCGCCAAAATAAATAAAACGTTCATTCAACATTTATAGTGGGTACATCCTGATCAGAATAAATAATTTCCAATTTTACGAAATCGAAATATGTATGGAGATTTTTTTACACATATTTCGATATAAACAAAGATTATTATTTCTCATTTTAAAAACTGCTTTCGTGACGCACTAGGTAAGGTACTCTATATACTGATAGCAAAGGTTCAATTTCGAACCCACTATAACTTATTCACTCAATGTGGTATGTGCCAAAAATGATAACTTACCCACAGTCCTCTATCGAAAGATTTAACGCTGCGTATTCGACAAATATTTTATATCAAATGCTTAAAACTTAATTGTTATTAAATGTCAAAATCTGTTTGACTTTCGTAGCGTTTAGTGTTAGGTAACGTACATTAAATGAAAACTTAATACAGCAACTCGGGGAAAACTTAATATTAAAGTTGTGCGCAACAGCTGTTGGTAGACTATCGCGTGATGAGTTTCGCACCTGCGACACGCGCGACTACTGGCGTTTGCCGCCCCTGGCCATCAAAAATTTTCATTCTTCGGAGTCGTTAATAAAGTCAGTCGGCGAAGAATGAAGACAATAACAGCCAGGGGTGGCGAACACCGGGACCGAGAAAACGTGGGTGAAAAATAGCAACTTCACTTGTCGTTTACGCGATTCCAATGTAGAAGAAATAATCTGTCGAGAACTTTCTATTCGAGTGGCACATGTTGGTACGGATGAAATTTGCTCGAAACTTTATAGTCTTTTATCACTTTGTTTGTCTTAAAGTTATCTTAAGTATTCTCCGTGAACATTACGGATATATTCCGATATATATTAATTATATGGTTAATTTATTATACCGAACTGAAACTAATTTTAGGCATAGGGTCGTGTCCCTTGTCCATGAATGCAGTGTTTTTTTTATCGATTATAGGCTTACACTTGGCCTAGATTTCTTGATCTTAAGTGACAATGATACAGTAAACAGTGAAGCGTGTTTGCACAGAATACATCTGGCTCTCACACATGTGACAGCCGGAACACAGCGACGCTGTTATTGTGGCAAATTGACATTGAGAGTGGAAGCTAGCCAGACGGATTTGAAAAACTCTACCACCATCGAAAACTAATCCTGTGGTCCCCGAATCGAACGCAAGACCGCCGTGTAACAAGTCCAATATGATAAGAAATATATATATAATACATATAGCCTACAACAAACCATTGCTGAACATAGGCCTCATCCAAGGAAACTGGCTCTCAAAACAAAGTAATGTTATGGCGCGAAATCGACAGGATGTTAACCGGGCAGATTCAAAAGACTAAAATCGAAACTCTATTGTAAGACTGTACCCGGAATTGAACCGGGAATTGCAACAAGACTATCAGCTATCTGCTGCACTATACAAACCATCAAAAATTGTTTTCCTTTCTCTTCCGTCGTTACGAGTTTCGTTATTTATGAAATGTATAAAGAAAATAATAAAAATATATCATTTTGTTCTTATTACATAGATAACTAAATAAGCGTGGGTTGATAAATAATTCAGTAAGTTATTAACAGCGCACTGTATTTTCAAATTACAGTAACACCGCACGAGATGTAATCAAGAGATTCTTTGTAAACATTATTACCTCTCTGTTGTTTTTCTTCGTTTTTAATTAAAGAATGTAATATGTATATATACATATATATTTTTCATTTTATATACAGATGATTATAAAATATATTGTCATTAAAATCTGCAACTAATTTCAATGTGTTCTCTCTCTCTCTCTCTCTCTCTCTCTATATATATATATATATATATTAGAGTATTTTGTGTAATTTATATTTTAACCATTTATATCTATGCCGACCCTATTTATGTACTCGTAAACTCACATCGCGCAAACCGGAGCAAAAATATCCAGAGTGATATGACCATCTCAGATGTTGGTGCGAAAAGGACCCTGCCTCAAACAAACCGGATTCAATTCTAATTCTAAAATACGATTCTATACTAAATTTTCTATTCTTTCACGATGGAAACATTTTTACTCTTGTTCAATTCATTCGTGATGCATTTTTATAACTCGCTTCATAAAGGAAAGCTTAAAGCTTGAATGTTCCAAATGGTGGGACTGCTCACGCGTTTGTCTGAGTTTCAACGAAGCTTTAATAAAATTTAACACTTAAGTCGGTAATAAAGTTAATTCTGTAATAATTTGAGTCGGAACTTTATATGAGGTCATGTGAATAAGGTTTATATTTACTTAAAATAATTTCAAATTCCCGATTTCGACGCATGAATAGTGGTAGATTGTATGACACGAATTTTTCTACAGCCCTTTTATACTTAGATCGAGCAAACGACTCCACCACACCTGATGTTAAGTGGAAGTGGAGTCCAAATGCGAAGATGGCTGGTGCCGCAAAAAGTTGTTGCATCAGCCAGCCTCAACCTGCCGGACCCGCAATGTGCTTCTTCACGCCTCGCGCAAAAGACCCAAAGTTAAATGAAGGGGAAACACGTGAGCTTTGACATAGCTACCATATTGAACTCAGTATACCGCCATAACAGTACTGCCGTACTTGTGTCGTCCAAGAATAAAAAACCAGTAGAAAGGTATCGAGTTAAAACAATATTCCATATCTTGTACAGTCATTTTACATTAAAGATTAAAAGAAAAGAACATAAAAAAAACTTTCCCATCTTTTTTTATCAGACGTTCAGAGTTGAAACTCCGAAGAACTGGATATCAGAAAAACCATTAACAATGATTCATTGAAATTAAAAAATAAACATTAAATCGCTTGTTTCTACCACATAGAAATACTGTTTACAGTAATTTATTAATTAAACTTGTTGATAATTGAGCATTTAAAAATAATCGATTGAAATCGCTAATAGCAATTATTTAATCAACTTTACAAAACTGATTATATCTCGAAAACTAATTTTTAATTTTTTACACTTGGCTTCGATTTCACCTGATGTTAAGTGACAATGACGCCGTAGATGGTTAAGTGTGTTCGTACAGAAACTTAAATTCACGTGAAACTCGTGGTCAAGTGTTAGCTCGCCGCTGTTAAATAATCCGATCGATGTAACACCGGACAGTGTACCCAACGTACCTAGCTCGCGCCAGGCACCGGATGTGATTGCCCTAGACATCCATCTAGGCGTATAAACGTCTATTATAATATGATAACAAACCGCACATGCCTAACAATGGGCCATTTGGTGTTTTAGTTGTGTTGCGTTCTGTTGCGCTACATGCATTTATTGCACATGCGCATGCATACTATACGAAAATACATTCATAATAACATATGCCATGCATACGCGTGAAGAAGGAATCAGTTCCAATTGAATTATTTGTAAATAGAACAGTTCTTTTTTTATGTCATAGGCGACGACATTTAAAAGAGAGCCCGCCATTTCGAATGTCAGTTGTCTATTAAATAGACCGTATTCTTAAAGTTATACTGTTCATTTTACACAATACTATTTATAACTATATAAAAAAATTGTCAATGAATCAAAAGAGAATGGAATAAATGAAAAGAAATGAGCTAAAAGAATTACAAAGCGATCTCTGTCGTTTTGGTTGATAGCCGATGTCTCATTTTACATCTAAACAGTGCCAAGTTGTGTTTTTCTATCACTTTGATGGATTCAAACGATAACGAATTAATTCTCGACAACGAATTCACGTGATTTCAAGTGGTAATCATGCCGAAAATGAAGCGTGCTTGTGTAGAATACTGTCTCTGATACTTTGACAGATGGAGCACAGTGTTGCTATTATAGCGGCAGTGAGATGGTTATGGTAGAACGTACTCCGCCATATATACAGGGTTACCGGTAACTCGACGTCTTCCTGCCGGACGTGATAGGGGTAAAAAAATTGATGCTGTAAATTTAACCCCACCTTTGTACGGCCGAAAATTAACAGTTTTCGTGTTATTTGAATTCGAAAGGTTTTTCGAAAAAATCTCCCGAAAATCGATAATTCAAGGCCAATCAAAAAATAACTACTTTGTAGATCAGGGTTTTTGGCATTCATTTATTTTTGGGACCCTTAAGCACAGCTAATACACGCTCCCCATATGAGTTACCAGTAACCCTGTATGAGTTCGAAATCGATCCAGCAACAACCGCTTTAAAAGAAAATTCCCTCAACCGCTGTGCTATTGAATTAACTCACGTAGATTTACGGGTACACGTCTTCGTGACGTAACAACCGTATACTGGCATGCGTGTGGCGTATTTTATTTTGTTATAATGCTTCTGGGAATATTGTTTTATACGTTTTTTTGGCGAGACCGGATAAATATGATTATATTTTAATCCTATTTTGTATAATTATGCACAAATTTACTGCAGACTCGAGATGAAAACCCGTGAAAATGTATACGCGAATCTAGTGTCAAATTTATCACCACTTGACACAAGGTCATCTTAGTTTCGTTTCATTAAATTTTCAAAAGTGATATTAATTAAAGCTTTATTACTTCGTAACGGGTTAAGAGAGGCTGCAGCTGATGTAAAGTAAGGACATCAGCAACGTGAATTGTCCTCTTATAATTCAATAGACGAACCTATTATAATTCAACAGGTGATTTTTTATCGGTTATAGGCTAACACTTGACCACAGTTTCACGTGGTATTAAGTGAGTATAAGACTTAAATTTAACATATGCGATAAAGCGCATTCGCCCAGAATACATGTAACATTCAGATGAATGACTCCCGGAACAACGATAGATATATAGGAACGCTTATAGTTAAAAACGCGGGACACACACAGACATACAACAAAATTTTATTTAAAAATAAAGGTAAAAATAAAACCATGCTGTTATGGAGGCAGATTGACATTCTCGACGGTAGCTGGTAAAAAGCTACTCCGAAATACCCTACCACCACCCAACAATCCAGATTCCTCCTGTGGCTCGGGAATCGAACGCGCAACTTCTACATAACAAAGCAAACGGTAACACCACTGCACCACGGACGCAGCCAAATGAAAGCCTCAGGAAGTTCGTTATAAAAAAAATCATTAGGCTTCGTCTGCACCACCAACACGTCTCTTTTATTCTTGTATTACTTTGTCGAATATAAATATAGGAGGCCTTCGCAAGGTCGTGGTAACGTCAAAAGTTCATTGACCCCTTTGTCGCAATATGGATTATCGATTTTAATTTTAAAACGATACTTTACCACACGATGGGTCCGGTCATTTAATAATGTAGGCTATTTATATTAATTATCGATATATGTTTAACGGGAATCAATACTTTTGTATCAATTTGTTAAAGAGAGATAAGAGGCGTATACAAGGTCGTGGTAACGTCAAAAGTTCATTGACCCCTCCGTGGCGATAACGATTATCGATTTTAATTTTAAAACGAACCGATGCAACACAATGAGACCGGTCATTTAATAATGTAGGCTATTTATACTAGTTATCGATCTATATTTACCGGGAAACAATATTCTTGTATCAGTTTATCGAAGAGACAAATATAGGAGGCGTACACAAGGTCGGGGTAACGTCAAAAGTTCATTGACCCCTTCTTCGCGTTATCGAATATCGATTTTAAAGTTAAAACATTACGACACAACACGATGAGACCGCTCATTTAATAATGTAGGCTATTTATACTAGTTATCGATCTATTTTTAACGGGAAACAATAGTCTTGTACCGCTTTGTCGAAGAGACATAAATATAGGAGGCGTACACAAGGTCGTAGTAACGTCAAAAGTTCATTGACCCATTCGTCGCGATAACGATTATCGATTTTAATTTTGATATGATACAACACGATGATCTGGATGACCGGTCGTTTAATAATGAAGACTTTATACTAGTTATGGATCTTTATTTAACGGGAAAGAAGAACAAGATAATGTAATTTTGTTTCTCTCTCTCTCTCTATCTTATTAATGTGACCTTAACTCTGGACCTCAATTTTCAATAATAATGATGACTGTTGCGAAGCGATCACAACTAAAATACTCCGATTCTAAAATGCAAAACATCGCATATGTGGTAACTAGGTAAACTAATTTCGTAAAAAAAGTTAGTGTTGCGGCAGTAATTCTCCCTGTTACGCCGCGGGTCGCGCGTTCGATTCCCGCTCAGTACGAACATTCCCGTGACGAATATATGTGTTTGTTCTTTCTTTTATTATTAATATGTTTTTAAAAAAAATGTCTATGTACGTACATTGGTCTGATAGCCCATACTAATAATACTGTTTTGCTCTCTGTCTTAGACATTTAATTTTATCCATGTCCACAATACAATTCAGGATTGAAACCGCGAATGGCAGGTTTCAAATTCGAATCTTGCTCGGTGATGACGCATCACGTCATCATTGTTCAGCTGTTTGTCACAATTGCCCCTAACTGCGACCGCATGTAACCACAACGGGCTTTATTGTGCCGTGACAAACTACACGCGTTAACGGTGTGTGTCCCCGCGTATTGTATGTTAAGTGGTGACCACACTACGGCGAATGCGTAAGGTGAAGGGTTATAGTTTTTCTTTTTTATCGGTCACGTGCTGACACATCGCCTCGATCACAACCGATGTTAAGTGTTACGGCCAGGATGACGACGAAGGCGGTAGCTGGCCGCATCGAAAAACCCCACCAATATCCAGACTCCACCACTCGTCTATCCGCTGCTGCTGCTGCTGGATTCGGTGTGGTTTACGCTGTTAGCCTTATTGACGACTATTACAACTTCATCGAAACTGGCCCACGGATCCGGCGTTCCGTGAGCTCTAACTCATCTATCCTCATTCCCTCGCGCAATACATATGGCCGCTTTCCCACTTTTCAAAATCATTTTCAACAACCACGCTCACGCACAAAGCTCACACAAAATCAATAACATCAGCGACTCCACCAATAGCCACACAGAAAATATATAAATATGCAGATTTACCAAAAATTAATGAAATAAAACAAATATAATTTAAAATAAATGTTGATAACATATTGTACAGTACCTATTTAACAGTTCGAGCTCACGCATTACTGGATCCGTGGGCCAGTATCAGATGAAGCTGTAATAGTCGTCGAAAAGACTAACAGCGCGAACTTCTTCGAATCCAGCAACAGCAGCAGCCTATGTAACTCTTTGCCTACTGTACATTTTACAGAGAACTGTTGCGATTCAACTTCCAAATGTAAACGAACCACCGGCGGAGGTGGTTAACGATGACAGAAAACGAGGAACGCGTTGTTGAAAATCAAAATGGGGAAACTCGCCCGATTGGTCGAGCGCCGACTTGTTTCAAAGTGGCGAAATTGCCGCGTCCGGTCGGCACAGTGTTAATAAAGAAATTTTGATATATATTATTGATTTGAAGCGTTAATTTACGGAGCTAGACGACTGGATGGAACAAAAAATTAGATCAGCTAATTTCCGCTTCATTCATTAGCATATATTACGACGACCTCGTGCTGTTGAACCGGTCATCTCGACATCTGGGGGGTGCCACGTGTAGTGACGATTGTCTTTGGATAGTATTTTTTTTTGTTTTATTGAAATGTTTTTGTTTTCTATAGGAGAGTGGGCAAGCGAGCGAGCGGTTCACCCGATGGAAAGTGATCACCGTCGCCCGTAGACAGCCGCGACACACGGACAGTCGCAACTGGGCTGCCAGTTTGAAATAGTTAGCAAGACGAGTTCGATGCAGAATTCTCCGGATGGCAGAAATAATAGATTATTTTTACAATTACAATCTTTTAATCTTTATCACAGTTACAATCGAAGTTCTCTTAAAGCTCTCAACGTCGCCACTCCGTAGCTGTCACTCGAATGCCGCACAACGGACCCGCGGAAAAGATATATTCGGACCATCCGTTCAGTGTTGCCATATCCGAAGAGTTGTCAATTCATAACCAGTAAAATATATTTTTGACAGTACTAATAAATTAGAATAAAACCCTGCGATCATCTCGACCCTGTGTGACCGGGCAGTCCGCCGAGATACAAAAGCAAACGGAACACCACTACGTGAGAAATTAAGTCGAGTAATTGCTTTCCTACAGCACTGTAGTCAATCAATACCTTTATAAAGTCTGGCCCAGTAGATCGGGCAATTGAAGTCGTACAAACGCCGCTCTTAGCCAAAGCAGAACGCTGTCGTTGAGGCGATTTCACACTTGCGTTAACAAGGAACTGGGACTCCCCTCGCTACGCTATTTGCGAGCGTCTGTATTTGCAATTCACACACACACAAACATAAATTTAAAGAGCATTCGTATTTGCAATTCACACACACACACAGACATATATTTAAAGAGCATTCATATTTGCATTTCACACTCACACACACGCACGTACACACACAGACATACATATAAGGAGCGTTCTTATTTACAATTCACACACACACACACAGAGAAATACGTTTAAAAATTTTCATAGCAAAGGACTAGTTTGTATAATGAAAAAAAAAAATACTATCGCGCCACAACTAATTACGGTAGTCACACACTTGACCGTTTATGACGGACATATACGTCATGTTATGTTTGGGAAAACTATTTATTATGTGAAATAAATAGAATAGCCGAAAAACGTATCATATTGACAACCATATTCATGATCCTCATAACAGAAGAAGCTTAATAATTATATTAATAATTAAAGCTTAATTACATAGTGAATCACTATAAAGCTTAATTAAAAGCTAACAATGATAAGTTTACACGCGAAGTATAGTATTAACAATCCTGTTGTAAATTATACGAATTACGTAGAATTACTATATACATTTGCATGATATTTTCTTTTATAGTGTACAAGTCATTCGTTTCGCGGTACAGATTTAAATTGACGTGTATACACGTCGTACGCACTTAAGCGGTTAACACTAGATTCACGGCACGCGTCATTTTGACGGAAGAACGATCGAGAACAGTTCTGTACTCGTACAGTAATATGCATTCGACCTTATCCAGTTTATTGTTTCTGGCAACATTACATATTTTTCCATAACGGATAATTTAGGAATACAATCGTACACAAATTTAACGTAAGCTGGAATAAAAAATATCCATTGTTCGTCTTCTATCTTTTTTATCGGTTACGGGCTAGCATTTGGCCTCGACTTCACCTCATGTTAAGTGACGATGAAGCTGTAGATATTGCAACGCTCACGTTCAGAACGCATCTGGCTTTAGTATGTTCGACAGCCGCAACACAGCGATGCCGTTATGGCGGCAGATTGACATTGAGAGTGGTAGCTAGATAGGTTTGGAAAACCCCACCACCATCCACACTCCACTATTCCCGCGGCCCGGGAACCGAACCGGGAACCACCTCGTTAAATGGCAAGCCGGCGAACCACTGCGCCGCTGAAGCCGCCGACTTGTTTCTTTGTTACTCATTGGCGAGGTGCTAAAGCTGTTTACATTCCAAAGATGCGAATGCATTGGCGCTGCCGCGACCTCGTCCGGTTCACTGCGCGCCGCTGTAAGCCTAAATTGAGTTACGAAATATTTATTTGCGACCGTGTTCATTTGCTGTTGTCAATAAAACTTTACTGGACGCATACAGTCACGCGGTAGAGTCTTGGCGATAACGCGTAAACTTTATATGATTACGCATTCTTACTTGCCTAGACTGTACGTTAAGTGTGTAATTTTATGAAAAGTGTGGCGCTCATCCGACCGCAATGTTTTTAATTGATACTAAGACATGTTCCCCCACTAGCATGTGTACCATTTGTCAATTTCATCGAATCGGAGGAATTATAAAGTTCTTTTGAAATTTAATCACTCCTGGAAGACAGGAATGCCGTTATGCTTAATGGAAATATATTGATGTAGTGACCTTCTTACTGGTGTAGCCCGAGTTCCTCGATGTTACAAGGAAACATGTAAACGAATTCGCCACATTAGCAATCAAATATGTTTTCTTCTCTATTTATAATAATTCTTTTTTTCGGGAAAATTACCGAATGATTTTAGTTTACAGCAATTAAAATCAAAGAAATGTTCGCGCGCGACCACATTACGGGTTAGCAACCTTTACGGCTTAACCCTAACCTTGCTCGAGTGCGATATATTTAGACAGCGGGCCGTAGAAAGCAATAAATCCAATGTAAACATTGTTTCGTATAAACAGGTCGTCTGGGAAATTGACCGGGTACAGTTGAATGCATAAAAAACTTATTACACTATATAAAGCAGAAAAAAAGACCGGAAAGAACAAATAAAACTAGATAAGAGTTAAATAAACATATTCACTGGTCGAGATAAAACTAGAAATATTATATAATAATGTGACTACATTACAGATTTTATCAACATAGCTATAAAATACTAAATAATAAAATGCCGCAAAATGTTTTTCCGTCGCCTCACAAAGCGTTTGTAAAAAATAATAATTTTAAGAGTTATATAAACCGACAATTGTGAAAAGATTAGAACATATATTAAAGTATTTTCATTCGTAACCAAATACACTGAACTTTATATAATACAAGTAACTATCAGTCCTTTTATCATATCGAATGCCGATACATTATTGAGTGACAATTCCGAAACAAAAAGTTTGCTTATATTCTATTTTGAATAGTGACTGAAAACTTTAGATTTAAAGTTCTTTAAAAAAGAAAAACAATCGCGAAATCGCAGAAAGACTGATTTCGCAAGATTCAAGGACAAACGCATTAGACTTATTACTTTTGGAAATTGGGAATATCTTCTACTTCTGAGGGGGAGGGGTGGTTACGTAGGCTGTTTACCGAATAAAACTTCATCGGTGGACGTCCTGAGCTTTTAGAAAGCTCATGGATCACCGGATCCGTGGGCCAGTTTCGATGAAGCTGTAATAGACGTCGAAAAGACTAACAGCGCAAACTTCACCGAACCCAGCAGCAATAGTATACTCGTGAGCTCACGGATCGCCGGATCCTTGAGCCAGTTTCTATGAAGCTGTAATAGTCGTCAAAAAGACCAACAGCGCAAACTTCACCGAACCCAGCAGCAGCAGCAGTCCTCAGCGTTAGGAGTAACGGGATCTCCGTTCGAAACA
>DWQX01004133.1:0-15766 GCA_018245475.1 Pharmacophagus antenor
TGTCTTCGACTATTACGTAGCCCTCGCCACTTGTGAGTTAGGATAAGCCAGCTCTCTGGCCAGTGTAATGTAGGAGAAAGCTCGCGAATCACCGGATTCGCGAGCCAATTTCGATAAAGCTGTAATAGTCGTCTAACAGCGCTAACTTCACCGAATCCAGCAGCAGCAGCTGATTAAATAATTGATTTAACACCAGATTCAACACGCGCTGATGATGAAATTCTTATATAACTCAATTGTATAAATACATAAAGATTAATAGTACTAAAACAGTCCATTAGATAAAACCGTTAATTACAAAATTATCATATTTTATTGAAAATATACAATTCGTTTTCATAGGCCGTTTAATTTCATGGTCTAATAGAAATAGCACTGGATCATATTTAGTTTGTAATGAAATAGAAATAATTACATTGCTTTTAACTTAAATTATTTACGATTAAATAATGTACTAGATTTTGGAAATAATTACAACAAATAAGATTAAATATAATAAATCTGTTCTGCCTTTCAAACAATTTTGTTATTTATGTAATATATGTTAATATAACATTTAGAAATTTACACAATTTTTTTTAACGTGACGATATTTTTTTTAATGATAGATTAGATAGATATTAATTATAAGATTAATAGAAATACTAACTTAAATGTTCATGCGCCTCGGCTAGATGTTCCTGTTTTCGACACCAATCGTGCACGGCCTCCAAACATTCTTTTATCACGCTCGAGTCATTGATTCCATAAAACAGCCGCGCATTTTCGACGTCTTCTTCCGTCACGATTGCCAGAGAACGACTGAATGATGTTTCCATCCTGAAAAAAAAAACTTTAAATTACTTAAATTCTATTGTGGTGTAATTATCTAGATATTTTATTGTTTCATCGATATAAATTCTTTGTGATCATTATTAATATCCGAAACACGTGTCATTAAACTAGGTATATTTTTGTCATGAGGGATATTGTATATTGCTCTTTATTCGCTATACGTCGGTTTGAAAGAGTTTAGCATGTTCTCAGCAATATTTTAAATTTGAACCCTTTCATCGGATGTTTAAAGAAAATAACTGATAATAAGCAACCGAATATGAAATTATTGAGAACTATTTGCTTTCTTATAAATTACCTCCAGTGCTATAGCATATTATAAAGATCTAGGATCTTTCCGTCTATTTCGTTGATAAGTTGAATATACTTTATAATTGACTTTGATTACAGATTAATAAAATAAAAATATGAAATAATACAATATCTTAAAATATACTAGTATTAAAAACTCTCTGAATATCGATTAGTTGCATTATAAAAATACTTGCACGTCCGAAAATAACAGTGTAAAGTAACTCACGTACTAAACACCTGTCAATTTAACATACAGACCAATTTAATTTTAATATTGCAAGAAACATTTTATAACTTCAATCAACTATAGATCATTATTAAACAACTATTAAATTTATTACGAATAATAAAACATTATGGCGAGTATAAAAGCTATTTATAATAAAACATTAACAAAAAATAAAAAATATTTACTTTTTTATGTCGTAAATAACTCAAAAATTTCTCTTAATTTCTTAATTTTACATTCATTCTAATTATGTATTGTATTTTATTTCTTAAACTATTTCAAATGTATATAAATGGCCAAGTGTGAGTTGGAATCCGTAAAATGTTGCTAAAATAATGCATCTACAATGGTTGAATTAGTTGCAGAAGTTAACTTTGAACATAAAACGGCAATACAATCAGTTTTATCTTTGTAATTTCTTGTACGTGTTATTATTTTTTTATAATTTATCATTGTAGCTGCAATTGAAATACACAATCTATGGAAATTACTTTCTACGTATTACAATTCCATGAGATAGATAGATACATCCCGCTGATAGACGAACAGACAAATTCATGGAAAAAGAGGCTCAGTAATAGGGTTCCGTTTATTACTCCTTTTTTTTAATCGATTATGGGCTAACACTGGAACTCGATTTCACTTCGATGTTAAATGACATGAGACCGTAGATGGTGAAGCGTGCTCGTACAGCAACGGTGTTATGGCCGCAGATTGACATTGGTCGGTGGGAAAGCCGGTTTGAAAAACCCTACCACCATTAAGACCCGGGCAATCGAAACCAGGACCTCCGCGTTACAAAGAAAGCGAGTAAATCACTACGCCACGAAGGAAAATGACTTTTGTGTACGAAATCGTAAAAAAACACGTATTAAATAGAGAACATCTTTCTTGTCTAATGTTGTACTATTGTGACTACTTTAAGACTTATATATAACTACTGAGTTGTTATATATAAGCTAACAGAATAAATTAATAATTTTATCTAAGGAGCTAAAAGATTGTCATCTAGTACATAAATTTGTTCAATTTATGTATAGGATGATACTAAATCTTGCAATTTACTGTGCATCAACAGAACAGTTTTAACAAATAATACAAAGCAAAAATGTTACATTCAAGGTCTAATAAATATTTGCGAGCGTCGAGAGTTGACCATAGCCAAGAACTTTTAGCACATGGTCATTATGATTTATACAGGACTAATAGAATATCATGAAAATTCTATAATGGTACCTTGTTCCATATTAACAGAGTCCAATTTTAAATACGCAATTATTTCAGTAGTTAATACTCTGACGGTTATGATATAAGTGTTTTATATCGGCAATGGGCTAGCACTTTTCCTTTTATTTCACTTGACAATGATACCGTAGATTGTAAAGTACAATCACTCAGATTTGGCTCCCACATGTATGACAGCCGGAAATCAATAATGCTGTTATGGTAGCAAATTGATATTGAGGGTGATTGCTAGTCAGACGGGTTCTGAAAATCTTAACCACTGAACCCTGGGCTTCCGTGTGACAAGCGATAAAGCAACGCCCTAATGAGGCAATTTAAAACCTCTTAAACGGCTCTCAATGCTTAACTATTGGATGTATTTCATGTACATATAAATGTATGCGACAATAGTTAAATTCGTAACATTTCATACGCAAATAAAATCATTGAGCCAACATATCGTTAATCGAATGCATCTATTGGCACACCGCAGATTTGCCCGTATGGTTATATTTCTACCCGATCTGTTTGTGTACTACCTAAATGATTTTGCTAATCATTCTGAAAAAATAGTATAAAATTCTACAAATGTAACATGAATATTAAAAGTAATGCTACTTGATGTCTCAATCGTAACTACTCAGTTAACTATTTTCACATCAACAAACGCCAAACAAAATTTTGAGTAAAGTAATACAAAGGTAGAACTGGTATTTATTATTCTACACTTAGTTTCGATACAACTAAAATAACTTTTTCTATTTTTTATTTAATCGATGCAGAGTATCTTTTACTATCAGTTGATGGAAAAACCAGCGTTACCAAACGTCTTTGGCAATAGTAAACAAGACCATTTGCGAACTACCGCTCCAGTACAACGGAATTGATTTGATTCAAAACACATAAACACTCAATCAATTCCATTAATTATTTGAAGAATTGATAAAAAAAAATCGAAAGGATGGAGCAAACCCACACAGAGATAGATAGATGGATTGGATGGGTGGTCACGAAATTTGATACGAACGCTAAGTTATGTATAATTTGCAAACGATAGTTTAATAAACGTAACCTAGTATCCGATAAAAAAAAATCACTCCGAAAACAACACCACAATATGCAACTAATGTATTCGAAGGATATTCGTGTGTAAATATTGTATGTCATAATAATAAAAATAAATTTTGTATCTAAACAACACTACTGCACTCACCTTGTGGTGTAAGATGAACAGTCGACCGTCAATTATGCTGGTTGACGAGATAATGTCGATCTAACTTGATACGCGGAATGTTTTACGGCTGCAAAGAATATTTAGTCGATATTCATGGATTTTTAAACAATGAAAAAACAAGATTCCGGTGGGTTAAATTTAATAAAGTATTACTTACGAGTAGATTTAAAATGAAAAATATTTTTTAGTTATTTTCACTTAAGTAATTAAATCAGAGGTTTAGGATTAAAAATATAAATTTATAATGAAACGGGTTTTTTCCAACATTTTAAAAACTCTTATATAAATGCCAAATATTATAATAAATTTATGATTAGTGAACTATGAAATATCAGGTTCTTAATGATTGTAAGTGAAGTAATAGAAAAACTATTATAAGATATGGTTTCGTTTACAATATTAGTTGCTTTTTATTGTCTTATAGTTGATATTAGCTTCTATAACTTATTATTTGAGATTACATTTTTCAATATGTTTTATTTTAGCAGATGGACAATAAATTTTAGTACTTAAGATTGAAGTTCTTTATAAAATGTATGGAAGCAATCCTTATGTATAGCTAACAAAGAAAAAGTCCATGAAAAAAGAACATTTTACACGAGGTTCCCTTTCGGTGTCAGTTAAAAAAACAGTCGCATCTACTAACCATCATCCGTTGGTTACCTACAGTTTATGTAAATATATACACTGCAAACATTAGGTCGTTTATTTGCTGTATAAGTCAATGTCATTGTATTTCAATGTCTCAACGCTAAACTGGAAATATTGCGCTTAAAATGAAACGGTAATGATTTGTTTACAATATTTTCACGACAACTTTTTTAGCCGACTTCAAAATTACACATTGGTTTTGCACTCGTTGATCGTAACTCCAAAATGGCTACTTAAAATATAACTACTGAAGTTTGTAGAGATTCAATCGACATCTTTCTTAGCTCTAATTAAACAAAAATCTGTTCGGTACGAAGTTATGTCAATCTGAATATTTCTTTATGTTTTAATTTTCAGATGTTTATGTTTTTAATTTTTTTTTACCTATAACATTATTGTTATTGAAAAGTCAGAATTAAACTGTTTTCAAATTTGGCTTAATGCCCAGGAATTTTAATTAATTTATGAATGTTAAAGATTTTTTATTAATTTATAATTTCTAGAAGTTATTTATTTTACATTTAAATCAATTTAATTAACAATTATCAATTTTTTTGTTACCTACTTCGTCTCATATTAAATAATGTGTAATTTAGTCTTAGTCATAAATCACAAAGATTACACGCGATCAAGTTAGCAGTATCTTACTTTTTAATTAAAAAAAAAATTTTAATATAAGCTTCTGCATATGCCTGTAAGCCTTCGTCGATTTAAATAAAAAAGTCAATTCTAGGTTGAAGTATTTTTATAACTTATTTATATATAAGAAAAAAAAATCTTTCGTTAACTTTTTCGTAGGGTTTACGCGTTTTGAAAATATATTAGATTAGATTTCATTAAAATGAAACTCTATATATTAGTAAATTGTTTTCATAAAAAATAACTAAAGTGGTAAACGGTTTCATTTGGTTTCATAAACAATTATGACCGCGAGGTTATGAAAAAAAAACAATTAGAAAATGGTAGCGGAAACAGATTAGTGGATAGAGATTTTGGTAAACTGTGTACAATTTTTCATTGTTTAATGTGACTCATATAATAGATTTCAAAAGCGGACTTACTACATAAGTGACCATCTCTCCCAGTCGAGGCAGAATATTGTACCTTAAGGTTGGCAGAATAAATAGTCAGACACAAGCAGCACACCTGATTAAATTCACTAATTACAATGTTGCCTCACGGAGCTATTGTTTAACTGTTGCATTATTCTGACTTCTTTTACACATCATGCTAGTGGATTAAAGATCCAAAAAAAAATTATAATAAGGACAATTAAGAGACACAAAAAATAATAACACGTCTATGAATTCGGTTCAGAATTTTCAGAATTAAAAGTTTTTTAATACTTTTAAAAATGTTTAAAATCACTGTGTGTGAACATGGAATATATTTAAAAAATTGCTACTGCATTTCTCAGTATAATTTATATAGAGACCAAAATAATAATCTTCAAAAATTATATCTTTATATTCATATTCATGTTGCCACATCGCTCATAAACGACTCAATAGCTAATAATAAAATTCATGTAAATAATTTTATTGATGGAAAACTTTTATTTGTTCATCGTATAAAAAGTTATCTAAAATATTCTATTATTACTCACAAGAACGTAGTAATTGGCACCAGCTAATCTTGGAAAAAAATTAATTCTGTTAACTTTTAAATCCTTCAAAATGTACACTAATAGGCAATAATTTATGACAATTAAAAATATTATCGTCTTCGAAGTCATAAAAGAAACCTATTTTACAAAAACAATAGTCGCCTAATTAAATAAAAATAGCGTAAACATCAAATCCAACGGTATCTTTAGCAACCTTGAATGCAATCATATAATTTGAAACAGGTTCCTCAACTTGATATTTCCTCGTGCTTTGTTACTCTAATGTATCTTGATTGATATTACTTTAATTTTATATGAACATAAAATTTATCAAACTAAGCGTTTATCCGCGTTACACCACGACTCAGTAAAACAATAAATTAATTTGCCGATTTCCGGTTTTTATAATCGCAAATATTACTAATAAATTACAAAGCTTTTCACCACTACACGTGAGAGTCATAAGATGTTACGCGTTCGAAAGCACGACGTCCGTTTCGATGTCGAGATTCAGTTGAGAATTAACATTGTTATTTAGTCGTAATATTTGCGATTAAAAAAGCGGAAAATAGTAAATTATTTCATTGTTTTATTAAGAACACAAAATATAGAAAGTATTATGGCGAGTGACGAAATTATTAATACAAAAAATGTTCAACCTCTTTTTTTCGTTAATTCAGAATATTAAAATTGTAAATAGCGTTATGATGTTTTACAAACAAACAAAAAGTCAAACGGAGCTATTTATATTCACAAATTCAAACTTTTGTAATTTGATTTTAATGCGTGTTCCGTGTTAAGGGAAACTTTTCAAAAGAATGAAATAGGAATCACAATAAAATATTTCCTGACAACTTCTTGTTTCTCTTCAAAAGTAATTTTTATTCCCTTAACGTAAAGATCAGAGCATGATAAGCGATATTTTAATTACATAACGGGATCAACAAGAGGTTTATTAACAAGGTATATACTTACCAATAGTATGATGGCGATAGTTAAGAAGTTTATTCATCTGTCTCTAGATTTTCGCGGTATTTAATTTTTACATTTTTATTTTAATCACTACCAAAAATTTTATTTTGGTCTTGTTCTGATATGATACCGAGCACATCGGAGTACAGGTGTACTACACTTCTACGGAGCAACAGAGGGCACCACCCGAATCATTTAAATTATGTAGGTATGCCTACTTTCTTATGGATTCAAGCCTTTCTTTGCGGAACTCCATGACTCAATAACTTAAATGCTAATATTACGATTAAATTACAATCTCAACGCGTTTCTCTACTACACGTTGCATCCTCAGGAGATGTTACTAGCGCCACAGCCAAACAGAGTCAAACCCGTAACATCTCGACATTTTTAAATATATGGTCATCACTTTTTCTTAATTCCGCAAGGTGTTAAATGATAATGCCGTATATAATATTAAGCGTGTTTACGCTGGCTCTGAAAAATATAGCTGCTGGAACACAGTAATGCTGTTATAATGTCATAATGAAACTACGATGGACAGCTAGGTGGGATCTAAAAGTTCTTAACCCGATCTACGTCACACTACTGTGACCCACTGATCGAACTCGGGACCTTCGTGATGCAAAGTAAGCTTTAAATCACTAGGCCACGGAACAATCAGTGTCCAGTAAAAGAGACTTACCATCAATCAAAGACAAACAAATCTTTAACATGTATTATTGGTTATTCCTAAAATATATTTACAGTATAACCATGCCTTAATGTGTTAAATTTTCAGGTCTTTACCAATTGAGATAATTTCGCACAAAGAAATGCCCGTGGACCTTTCTTTAAGAACAAAAGGTGTTCCATTGTTTGGGTGTAGGCGATGGTTATTTTTGTACATTTTAATTTTTAATACTGACAGTTTATTAGATGTTTTGAGTTTAATTTACAAAGGCAATAATAGTTAAGCTCGCTACAATGATAATTGCGATTCAGACTTGATCCTTTTCTTTGTACAATTTCTATTTCCCTTTTTTAGAACAAAACTCGGAATAACTGCGATATTATTAGCAATTTTGTTAAGGTAGTAGGGAAAACAAGTTTATACTATGACCGAAATGAGATTCATTCATGTGATAAATATTTACGAGTATATATTATAGAGTATTTTACGAGTTAACTTCCCTATCTATGCCTTTACATCTATTGAAATTTAATGTTTTGACAAATTGAGATTCTGTTAGTCTTAATTAAAAAAACAAATAAAATTGTTAATTTAAAACCACTTTCCATGGCAACATTTGATATGTACTAACCATTAATTTAGTTTTTTTTATGATATATAATCCAAAATTAAGTCTCACTAAGACAACGTAAGAGAGGTTTACTTAGTAAAAATACCGCATACTTGTTAATAAATAATATTTATACTAAGTACTTCGTTACATTATAAGAGAGGGTATTTAGAGGCGGCTGTGGTATACAAAAATATAACTGTATGGCACAGCTACTACACAAGAGTCAAAGTGAAATTTAAGTCTATTGTCGTATAATTATATTACGTGCCTTGCATGCCCCGGAGCGCCTTCGTTACAAATTACATTCCACAGTAAACATCGTTTCATTAATACTTAAACCATATTCCTCTCTACTTAGGTAAGACCAGTTAGTAGTTGCTAGCCTATATTATTAACTATAATTATTTTGTTCATAAAAGCGATTAGGTGCAGCAATTTTGTTACTTTTTTACCAATCTTTATTTCGTATATACTTTGCGTATGATTAACTAGAATCGCTCTTAATTGCTCTTAAATTAATATTATTATCACGTATCGGCAGTAATCCAGGCGTTAAATTGCTCCTATCGCTGCAAAAATTACAATTGTTGATAAGTTCATTTTAATTGACTACTATTGAAGAACATTGACAGTGCATATTTATTTTTCTACATACATATTATAATAAAATAAATATATTATTCTATATAATCACTAAGGTATCAAAGGTAATGTAATTTTTTCCGCTCATAAGGTTGGACGCGGATTCGGAATTCGCTCTCAATGTAATAAGTTTTAATTATACTTTGAGCGAGATCCAAATTATTTTTCAAAAATACAGAATGGTTTTTAAAAAAAGACCAATTAATTTTCAAACGACAATCTTTTAAGGAAACATCTTATCCATTATGATGTTTTGACATAAAATGCGTTTCACAAAACGATAAAATTAATAGATAAATTTTAAATTATACTATATTTTAATTTGGTAATGCGGCTGCCAGTCCATTGGCGACGGTGATCATTTACTGACACAATCACCGTTCACTTGTTTTACAACTGACCCGATAAAAATGATATAAACAGACATTTTAATTTTATTTATTCGTAATGATTAGATCTTTATTTAAAAATAGGAGTTAGTGGAATCTGTAATGAAGAATGCGATTTTCTTTCAGGGTTGTATTTTAATGACAAGAACTAACCTTCGCAAATTCTATATATATAATGCTATGTATATGAATCACAATTAGAAAAGATTTTCCCATATTTTCATATTGTAGAAAGACTTTAAGTCTACCCTTTACTTACGTATTCGTAGTTAAAAAAGTAAAGAATAAATAATTTAATAAATTACATATTAACAATAAAATGAATTGCTAAATATTTTCCCGATGTTACCAATAAGTATGTAATAAATTAAAACCAGATTTAACATAACCGTCATTTTGACGGACCAGCCCTAGAGAAAAAGATTTCTGTACTAATATGCGTTTCACTTTTTTTTTATACCGCCTCTGACAATATTTTTCTATATATTTTATTGCAAAACAGAAAAAATTAGAATACAATAATGCACAAAATTACAACTGACTCAAAAAGAAAACCACAAAAAAGTGTCGGTAGATCTAGTGTTAAATTATTATATATATTTAGATTCATCATTTTTATTTAAAAAGTATCATAGCATGAGCAAAGCGGATAGGCAAGTTTAATAAAAATTTTAAGCCTCCCGACAAGAAATTTGTATGATGTTAGCGGGCTATGTGAAATGTATATCATCCCTCTTGCAATTTCGCGGCGGTAACACAATTTCTTATGAAAATTGCCGCTTCATTACACCGAGACGGCCCGCACTTCTTTTTATTTTTAGACCCACATAAATGCAATAAACACACTGTGTTAAACAACTAACAGTCTACTACTGTTATTTCAACGGAGCGTTAAGATGCCCGTAACAATGAATTACAAGATTGTTAAGCGATTAAAAACACGTATCACATACACGTGAAATGTATTAGAGTTCATCACACTTAAACGCTTATATGCGATGTCAACAGCATATTAACTTTTCAAAACTCAAAGTTTATAAACATAATTCACATATTGTTTATAATTACTTAGTATATAAGGAGCTACTAAGCTATTTAAATTCAAGTTTAAAAAATAACAATGAGGCACTGCTTATGATTATTCATGTACCTAAGTTTCTATATAATACATAAAGTTCCATTGTAAGTCTTATTACCCCTGTAATTATATTATTGCTAAATCAATACTGTTTGGTAAAATTCTCATCATAGCCTTATTCGATCAGTAATCTCTACTAAGTTCCTCTTAGTATTCGCTCATTACCTTTATAGATGGATCGAAGACCTGAACCTCGCCATACTAGTGCTTGCACGAATACAAGTAGGTAGCCCGTATCTGATGAGAAAGGTAATAGAGTAAGATATTGAAATGTAATTATAATGTAATGTAAAATAATAAGGAATGAAAAATATGAACAATTTAAAATAAAGATGATAAAAAGAATGAATGAGAAAATGAATAGGATGAAAGAGATGGAATAAAAGGAATAGAGTGAAGAATTTATTACCCTTGTTGGTAAGGTCCCTAACATAAATTACAGAAATATATATAACTTCATCAATCGTCTGACAAAGATTCCTGTCAAGGACCATTTTAGAAAATAAATCCATATTATATTTTGAACACTGAGTACAGTTTTATAAAATACATAGTCCTCTGAGATTCCCAGTTCTTTCTAGATCATCGAAAGCTTTACCAACGTTTCTTAAGCTTTCAAACCTTTATCAGACTATGTTAGAGTTATTTCTTTAATCAATGGACTTACTAATCCCTATGTTCTATCATGTTGAAAAACATAGAGAATTTGTACCTAATATTAATTTAAAATAGAAGCTAAATCATCTCACTGTGATATGCTCAAAAATGGACTGGTTTCATTACGGTTTAATTAAGGTCACCTGAAGTCATAACACTGTTACCTTGTAGTCATAAACAAAGAGCCACAGTTGCAATATTACGAACGACTATGCTTCATAATGTAAGGAGATTATTCTTGTTATTTAACATAACTTGAAATCGGAATAGTGTCAGTCCAATGTCTATAAAAAACTTTATAAGGTTTCAATGAATCAATTTAACAATAGATTGCCTAAAGCAATCATTTTGACTACTTTTCAATTTATTTATATACACAGTTGTAATAGATGTGATATGTTTTTGAGAATATTAGAAAGACTTTGTATAAATGAATGAATTTATTAAAAGTTCAATTTATTTTCAAGGTCTTTTTGTTTCTGTTAATGCAAATTATAGCTGTGTTGCCCATCGACACAACGCATGTTATTTCACTGTGATGTCGGACAATCTAGTGTTAATAAATTTTACGCTCATATTATATATTTTGTGTATGTGTTTAATATTTACATGCTTTTTTTACCATTATGAAAAACCCCGCATAATAAAAATCGGACAATTTTTTAACAAACAACTTTGAATATTTTTTGTTACATACGTGAATATAATACTTTTATTATTGTGATCATTCCAAGAACAGCTTCATTTTAAGTACCACTAGTTTACTTCCTTCAAACAAAGTACAGAACTAAATAGCAATAAAATTAAACAATTCTAGTAACCTGCAGACACAATGACAATGTTCTCATAGTTACATCGACCAAAGGTCATCATTTATTATGGAGTTTCTAAGTTTTTAGTGACTATCATAATTATTAAATTTTAACAAATGGTCGTCATTTATTACAATGTTTTTAACTGCAAGTCGGTTTTTTGGTCATAATTTTCATGTCATTTTATGTTTAACGTATATATGTTTTGTAGATTTGTTTTTTTTTTGCTGTGTTCAGGCAGTCATATATGTGACAACCAAAAATCATTTGGGCGCAAACGCTGCACCATCTACGGCCTTATTGTCACTTAACATCAGGTAACATCGGGGACAAGTGTTATTCCATAATCGATAAAAAAAACGAAACGGAAAAAATACTTCCTTCTTTAATTATTTTTATGTTCATTTATATACAAACATTTATTATGTGTAGTTCAGCGAATAATTATGTTTTTATAATACGAGTAAAACAGTGGGTATAGTTAGGGAAAGCAAATAATGAAATAGAGACAAACTAAATAAATTAAAATGAAAATATAAAGTGGTGCACAGGCAATTTTAGTTTACTTCGCGCGTAATAATATAACTTCACTATGGCCCGATAGTTTACCGCATGCGAGTCAGAAGTGATACCGAACGAGAGTTGTGGAGCATGAATGAGGTAGGATTTTCTTCAAATTAAAATTACAATTTTTAATTGTCTATATCGATGGGCTTAAAAATTGGTACACATATAGGAAAGACAGACAAGCGGACGGGTAACTGCTGGTAATACAAAAGCTAATTATTTGTTCAATCTAACCAATTCCATCTTGTGTTAAGTGGTGAAGTATTTTGCGATATTAGTAAAGCCCCTTGCGACGTATACGGAAAAATTGTTCCATCCCTGTAACGTATTAGTTCGATTATTCAATTTAAAAATAATTCGCTTACATACCCTCAAACAAGAATTGTATATGTTAAAACCTAAATAATATATTTAAGACGTATCACAAGAAAGAATAATCATGAACAAATTATAATAAAATTAACATATAGCGATTAAATTGCATACGTTGATGGAGCTCTAAACAAGTTCTTGCGTTATAACAAAAATTATATCATATAATTCCAGTCAAGGTAAGCCGTACATTGACGCAATGTTAGTAAATTAAAAATCCAAAATGATCTTACAAATGGTTTAATGAGTGGATTCATCAGTGGAATATAATTATAAAATACACATTAAATGGAGAAACTTCTTTTTTTATCAATCGTTATTAAGATGATCATAAATGGATTAGATTTATGAATAATTGACTTACAAAACTGTATCGGCGTTTAATGTTTGTTGTTACATGTTTTAATTCACTCAATAATCACTTAAACATACTACTATTTTTTATACACAACAAATAAATATTAGATAATTTACATGATAGTAAATGATATATTTCCATACCTTCCATACGTTGGGGGGGATAACTCCTGCACCCACCCATCTGCTTTCGTCACCTATCGATGTATAATTACCATGATAATAATATCTCTAGCAATAATACCATCAAAAACACAGTTATCATTGGCGGCAACAAAAAGCACTGCGTTTTATAATCCCCTCTAATAAAAAACTCGTGTTGTGAATTGACATCAGAGAAACCTAATAAAATTACTTATGGCATTGTATAGCTTTAGACTTTACAATGATTTATTGAATTAATATAAAATAATCATCTCTATCTCCTATTGAAAATAATAAATTAACTCCGTTTGAGACATTTTATCAATAATAATTTAAGAACTAAAATGAACCAAAAAACAAAATCATAGCAGGAAAAAACATTTATAAATTCTTTATAGATCTATAAAATAGACGAAGTTATTTTATAGTAATCATAAAGATGTTTTTATAATTTTGTTTTCAATTACAGTAGCTTAACATACAGTGATATTTTAATTGCCGTACTTAATTGTTACCTAAATAAATCCGCTATTGAACATGAAAAAAGCTAATAAGTTTTTATTGGATATTTGCAAGCAAGAACACATGATTGTGTAAAGGCACTTTTTTAAGTACTAAATGAAAAACGTAAAATATTTATTTTACATCATCAACCCGCTGCTAACACTTTTCTTCAATTCGAAATGATGTTAAGTGACAATGAAGCTAATGCTTGCCCGGAATACTCTGGCTCTCATATGTACTACTGGAACAAAGCAATACTTTTTTGGTAGTAGGTTGAAATTGAGACTAGCTGGGCGGGAACTACAACAAACGGAAACCCTATCTCTTAATACAGGTAATAATATACGTTTTGTAATTAGTAATAAGAAATGAAACGTCAAGATGGAGAACTGTATTTGTCATCTGAGACAATATTAAATATGGCTCATAAATATAAGCCTAATTACTCACGTCACATCTTAATACACACAACCAATTTCCCTACTCAGCACATATTTCTTCTTGGAATTCACAATAAGGAGCTTAAATATTGCAACAACTTAAAGTAGATACATATTTCAGAGTTTTATTGGCAATAAACTTGCCCGTGATAGCATCGTTACGTGAAATATGAATTTCTTTTGCGAAATATATTCTAAACATAGACGATGGAACGCGGAAAAGTTTACTGTATAAACAAACGTCGATTCAACAAAGGGAAATTAATAAACTATTGTTTAAAATATTAGAAAATGTTGCGTAACGATGGCAGAACCTTCCGTTTAAGGAACACGTTGAGATGATTACTGGACAAAAAGTTTTTTTTAATGTGAACAATGGGCTAACACATGCGTGAGTGGCGAGACACTTGGTAAAGCGTGCATTTTCACAATAGCTGTTAAACTGACGGAATACTACAAAAAGACTGTTATGGTAGCAGATTGACGTTGTGAGCGGTAGCTAGTCAGGCGGATTTGGTATTCTACCATTATCCAAACTTCACTACTTGTGTTATGATACAATGGAACCTGGGAACTCCATGTTATATGCATTTAGCGTCAGTTGACAAAAATCCAATAAGGTTTTTATGGTGGCATTTTATAAAGTAAATTGTTCGCGTTGTGTTGACGCGTAATTTTTTAAAAAAGAACTCTCCACATAAAACACAAACCGCAAGATATCCACTTAAGATTAAGTTTTCCATCCTCGATCAAAGCTATTTGCGTTACAGCTAGTTTAAGTTGGCGCGTAGCTCTACCACGACAATAACTTAAGTTACATTCAAGCTGGAAGTCATTTTAAGTAAGTAACTTCAGTGCTCACTATAAAGATAAGATGACTCGTATTGTTACAGTTTTGCTTGCAATATTAACAACCAACTTCCCTCTGTGTTTAGATATCAACTTGGATGATGAATAAGATAAAATGTATTCTAAGTTCTTGAACAGAAAGTTAAAATTTTATTCTACATATTCTTATTCCCTTTAATATTTTATAATGCATAATGGCTTATAATTATTATTTAATTACAAATTTATCTATTAATAATTGACTACAACGTTTCAAGACTTTTTTATATGACAATGACTCGTTTTATTCAATTTTCAGTCCTCCTTTTATTAATATTAAGCTCCTGTTAGAATAAATACGAAACGGACCTTATTAAAATAAAGTAAATAACAAAAATGTAGGTTAATTTCAGTTTATATGTATGAAGAATGTTTTTCAAATATTTTTGTGTGTAAATCGTTAAAGTTTATCACAATAGAGAGGAGTTATGTACATTAAGTTAATATTAACAATTAAGAGCATTAAATGTGAAAACTTAAATATATGAGATTAGATAAACAAAAGATATATATATATATATATATA
>DWQX01004134.1:0-15765 GCA_018245475.1 Pharmacophagus antenor
CTAATATTTATTCTCAAAGTTCTCAAACCAATTCTCAAAAAAAAAAAATTCTCAAACCACTGCACTAGATCTACCTCCCAACACGCTTATTACAATGCAAAAGAGAAGGTTTAAAGGTAGGTATAAACACGTGCAGAATAGAAAAATTCTTATAAATTCTTATATATTTCTTTCCTGTGTCAGTTGATTTTATCCCTGTGACAGGAAATTTTCTTACCCCCTTCTGACTTATTAATAAAAAAAAATATAATGTTTATTTCGGACCGTTTTGTTGTGTATCTAAATTTATTAGTAAAATAAATTTATTATCTAATGTAAGTAAAAGAGAAAAAGTAATTAGCCTAATTATTCGTTGAGGTAGTTCGCGGCTGGGGCTTCCAGTTTTATCCAGTGCCCAAGCATCGGAGAGTCCCTCCCGCCTACCAACGCAAACAGGATACCGTTGGTGCTGATGCGCAAGCGGTGCAGCACGAGGCACACAACGCTTATGCATGATCTTGTAACAATTATCGACTCTAGCTTCAGCAAGCATCCCAGACGCATTACGATACTGCGGCAGCCCCAGCAACAACCTGAAAGCGTACTTGTATTGGATGTGAAGATTTCGTACAGCGTGCAAACCTTCGGGCCAACATATTGCTTCGAACAGCCATCAATCTTCGCTCCCGTTATATATCGACTTTGCCTCGTAAATCGTCATTGTCCCAATGTCCCAAATATTTAAATTTTGTGACTTTGTTCAAATACAAACCATAAAGATCAACGTTTGGTACTTGAGTATAGCATTTTATCCCCGATTTAAAAACCATAACCTCACTTTTTTGTGCATTATAATTAAATCCAAGCGTCTCCGCATAGTGCTGCTGCTGGCTTCGAAGATGTTTTCGCTGTTAGTCTTTTTGACGACTATTACAGCATCATCTAATATTGGCCCACGAATTTGGTGATTAATGAGCTATAACGTCTCCGCATTGGATTCCCACATAACAGCTTTCTCAGGCATCCTATCAAATATAATGTTTTTAAACTTTAAGTATTTTAAATGTAATGTGTAATGTAAAATAATTTAACTTCAAAGAACTAGTGTTAAAGGAATTTTAATACATAGTTTTATATTTTTTTATTATACATCTATATAAGGTACAACAGTTACCGGGCTGTTTGGATGGCAACAATTGTGAAGCGGAATTGTAAATATTTGATTGGCAGTAGCGGTTCTCGCTGTGTATGTATTTGGTACACAATGCGCGAGGTGACTGGGGCGTCACTTCCGTTGCAGTCAAGCCGCTGCACATTTAAATGGTTGATAAACGATGAAACGGTAAGTAATGTTGATGTAAAAAACGTTATGTCACATACGGGCTTATTATCTTAACATGCAATTGGGAATAATCGCACAACGATCGTTTTAATTAAAGGAATAGCACCAGTATTATTCAATTGATCATTTTGTAATTGTTTATTTATCGTCGTATGCACTTTGTTCAGCGACTTACAAGATGTAAAATACTTACTAAGATTTAGGTATCGTGGATAAACGTTATAGTACAAATTAGTGCCATTTAAGGACAAATATTGTGCAATTTCTGTTATAGCTATCCGTTTACAAATCTGTAATAATCCAGCCAAATAAGTCTTATATTCTTATGAAGTTATTCAATATCTTTTATAATACAAAAAATGGAAAGGCTATAAATTTCGTTCTTTTTTATTTTCAATGAAGACTACGATTGTCTTCTACACTGACTCACTCAGTACCATCAACTGTAGCCTCATTAGAAATTTATGTCTATAGAGTTGTATTGATAAGCATGTACAAGGTAAGGGGTAACCGAGTCTCCGGGGAAATATGCGCCAGTATTGCCCTTTACACCCTTTGAATATTTAAGGCGGCTGACGCGCCGGTGTTGCCGGGTTGTGACCTTTAAGCACGACTTACGTTGAATATAATAACATGCCTCAATCTTTCTTATGTTTGCAGGTATTGAAAATGAAAAAATAAAGATGGCGAGGGAGAATAAACAATAACTCTTGGGATCTGCTGAATAATAGTTGCCACATCTCTATATTGAAATTACGTTTAGTTATTAATAACAAACATATATGTACACAATAAAGAATGCAGGTGACATAAGATCAGTCAAGCAAGTGGTATCCTCATTATATTGGATCGGGCGAATCATCATTACTCAACCATTGCACTTGTTATATATCTATGTATTATTAAAAAGAAGTGTTTTATGTTACAGGGTAAGAAAACTTCATTAAAGATGTCAAAATATGCTCAAAATGTACGCGTTGATTTTTTTTTAATGTACATGTATTTACGTTCATAATGTTAATGAACTTTAGCTGTTTCAGTCACAAATTTTCAATCCAATTTAACAAATGGACAAATAAATTTCTATCGCGAAAGGTTAATTACTTTGACGTGCCCCTACAAGCAATCATTGTCGAAAATATAAAATTAGAATTTCATTTAGTACGGAGGCGTCTCATTGATTTATCAAAAATCAGTGTGTAAATCTGTTAAACTATTGTTGGTTTCCACAAAATCCAGTCGTGGTTTTTTGATAATAATTAAAATATATATAATGAATGCTTCAACGGAAAAATGTATTATTTTTGCGGTTTTTATATGTGTAAATGAACTCGTGTACGAATGCGGCTTGTGAAACGTTAGGTAAATTTTTAAAATAATCAATCAATTTAACGATAATTTTACACGCGCATTGTGAAGAAAAACAGTTAATTTTTTATTCTACTTATTAAGTTACTGCTGCTGGCCAGTGTTTGTTGTTAAATTCTATCATAAAAAATGTTTTTAAATCTAGAAAATTTTAATAAATACTGCAGCGCATAGGACTTTTATGACGATTGATATAAAATAGAAAAGTTAAGGTGCATAAGTTTTTTGTGTTTTTTAGATCCCGATTTTAAATTGAGCAGAAAAGGGAAAATTATATTTTCCAATTTAAGCTCTTTTTTAGATTTCGATGTTATTACAATTATTCAGAAAAGTGGTAAATTTATTATCTTTAAATTATTTTTTAAATTAATGAAATTCATAGACGTTATCTTAGTAAACAACGACGCACGTTGCGATTTGTTAAATTAAGTACATCAAAATAATGGAAAGATATCGTACACTTTTAATTATTTAGCGATATAAACAAATAATAATCCGAGCGATGCAGGGCACTCGGTACAGTTTTCGTGCGAACACCTGAATGATAACGTAAATTAAAACAACCCAAGAATCATTTAAGCTTCTCAGAATATCAATCAACTCACGTATTTTTATCTGCCGATCGAACCCAAATGTTAGTTTTATATCAATGCTGTTAATCATTCGTTTATGTTTACTGCCGATAACACTTCAATGTTGATCCAAGACAAGATCCAATGAGTACATCGTCTTGGATATAGAATTACTTTTTTTATACATATTATGGTGATGAAAGAGACCAAGTGTTCACTAGGTAGTAGACGATTAATAGGAATGTTTTGCAATTGATAAAACGCTGAAAGTAATGCTTTCAGCAATGTATTACGGGCGTTATGCAAATGGTTTTGAGAGCATTGTTTGTCAAAGATTGCGGGCGCTGTATTACGTTGGGTAAGTATTCAGATGTTTCTCGCCGTACAACGGTGCATTGTTATGGTTAGCATAGCCTCGTTGCATAGTTATGTTACAACAGCTCACGATTTCATGTTGCAATTCTTCGACAAACTTAATGTATCGCAATAAATATAATTATTATGATCATTCTTATAATGATTTTACTATGAGGTCAAGAAGAAATTAACATGAGAATTTAAATTGATCGCGGTAGATTGAAAGCGTCTAAATCAAGTAATAACTAAATGAAATATATAACGGAAATATTTCGTTTAGTTATTACTTGTCGAAATATTTTTATTGCTTCACAGGTTTATTACTCTGATTCTGTTGCTTCTTGTTTGTTTTTTGAACATTAAAATAGTATATAAATCGTAAAACATGTTTCACGATTTCTAATGAAATTGTCATGTAATAAGAAATGTGAAATATTGTTATTAATACATGATAGACTAATAAAGTTGCGCGTAGGTGGATGTTAATATACTAATAATCGAAATTTCCACTGCTTTGTTCTATGTGATTCGTGTACGGCAGAGCATATCGACGGGCATTAAATTCCTCGGTATAACCAAATTGAGTTTTCAACAAAATTTATTATTTTTAATGAAACTTTTTAGGGCGTGAAACTGAAAATGTTTGCCAATTTGAAGTTACACGTTTTAAATCGCCACGTCAGTCATGGCATTCACGTCGAGTACTATGATTAAAGTATCCGTTATCAGTATTCTTATCAGTGTCGGTGCGCTCACACCTCGCAAGTGCAAACACCTGCCGTACCCACCTGTCTGCTTACCGCTATATCATAGAATCTGTTCCTTCGATTATGATAAACGAGATTAACGACAAACGCTTAACTTCAGTTTCCTTCTACATTGTTAACTTTAAATTGTAAGCATGCCATAAAAGTCATTAATATATTTCTGCTCACATAATGTAGTTTGTTAATATTATAGACCAATGAACGAATACTTTCAACCATTAACAATGAGTAGTTATGATATAAATGTTAAGTTATTCTCGACTGAGATTTATTGTATACTCACATGTAAATAGGCCGTTAGTTGTTTCTGCCTGTATTAAATATAAAATAATAATTCTACACTGTATTTGCTGACATGTTTTTTACCTAGATTGTAAAATATTAACTCAAGTCTTTCTTGCAAATATATTTAAACAGTAAATATAAGGAAAGATCTTATGTTGTATTTTTACTAATTATGACATTGGCTTAATAATAATCTTAATAATACTCGTAAAGCGATCACATTGGCAGATTCTAATAAATTGACAACGATATTGAGTTGTCTCTTTGCGATGAAAGAGGCTAATTTTTATCAATATTACTAAAGATACTTCGTTTTATACCTATTGATGGATAAGGTAGTCTAGTTTATTAGAATATCATTAACTACAAAGAGATGTAACAAAAAAAAATACATTGTGTGATTTTAAATGTGATTGCGTGTAATAAATGTCTGTTTTTTGCTAGTCACCATTAATATAGACCTTTGCTGTGTTTGTTGGCCTATTTAGCAGAGAAAAATACTTTTCACAAAGTATTTAACATATAGTAAATAAAAATAAAACGTGTAGTTTCGTTATAAACTAATACTGTTTTCCTCACCCATAGGAATGAATTTCTTTTTTATCATACGTCTATGGGACTAGTTTTTAATTGGATATACCAATATATTCAACAAATAAACATCAAAATTGCAAAAAGTTATCGCAATAACTTACGAGTACTGAAAATGTTTGTGCAGCAGGGTAGATGCTTAAAAAGCAAAAGAGGGAAAAAATATGCGATTCGAATTGATAAGATCATTCATTCCGTCAGTTTATTGATAATATTTTAATAAAATGTGAAATATAGTTTAACACGGTACGGTAGTCACATGAACATGTGAAAATGCAGAAATCTGCGTATGTAAGGGAAAAGACCATAAATAGAATCTGAATAAATCCCAACTATGAACAAAAATTATGATTAAGTGCAAAATCTATCAAATTTACGAGTTATATGAATGTGTTGAACTTTTATTTCAAATGATTATGTGTCGACTTTCACAAACAAAAGTACCGTTATAAAACCGAAAAAAAAGATGCGCAGCGAAAAGAGTATCCCTTTTTATAGTTTGTTAAAAAGAGCATAGATAGTTTTACTATATAATTTGCAATTTGGTATGCGATTCAGGTAGGTAATCAGTATAAATTGCGCAGTATGATTGTGTGAGTCGAGTAAAAAATTTTAGTGCGCGCGCACTGCACACCTAGTGCGGTTAACATACGACTCTTAACGGGTTTTAGTGGCGCGAAGTGTCGCCGATAACCCACACCTGTGTACACCACCTGCGCTGTTATCGTGCTCGGTGAAATTACTTTATACATAAAATAAAATACGAGAACATCCTTCATCCAATGTCGTCATTAGATTTTTTTAAACATATACTCTCGCGTTTTGTTAAGTTGAAGGACTAAGTTTGATTGACCCAGTGATTTACCGGTTGCCTTCTAAAACAGAGGTCCTGGGTTCAATTGCCGGTGTAGTGGAGTCTGGTTGGTGGGAGGATTTTTCGAACTCTCTTGATTAGTTACCATCCTTAATGCCAATACGCTGTTATAACAGCGTTCTTGTGTCCTGGCATACAGATTTATAGGTATTCTGAGCAAACACGCTTCACCATCAACGGCTGCACTGCCATTTAATTTCATGTAAAATGGAGGTCAAGTGTTAGGTCATAAACGATAAAAAGTAACATAGGTGATTTGTATGTATGTGCATAGGGAGTAGAGAAACCACGGACAGCCGAGCGCACTGACTTTATTAGTGACATTACCGAATGTTGTGTGTGTCCACCGGGACGCAGCCACCACTAATTTATTTATATACTACCAACTAAATTAATGTATATAAGTACATACATAACAATAGGAAAAGTTCGCAAATACATTTGAACAGATTAAAAAAGTTGTACAAATCACACTGTGATTGTTGGACACATTAACGAGAACGTATATCTAGCCAAAATGCAGTAATGTTTTTACACTGGTGCTTAGCGTCAGAAATGTGTTGATACTCATCAAGACTTTTCCTGGATAGAAAAGTTTTCTATAACAGTTAGTGTTATAAAAAATCGTAATTTATCATAGAAAAATTATTTGTAAATTTTCTCCCCGAGGATAAACTGGACCACCAGTAAATTTGTGTCGATATCTTTAATTAATATACGATATTGTTCAACAATGATATTTATCATAATGAGTAGAAATTCAAAAAAAGTTTAAAAGAAAATGTTGTTATCAAAGTAAAATTATGGACATCGTATAAAATTTGAAGCAAAATTAACAAGGACAAAATCTGCGATTCTTATTTTCGCGGCCAAAGAGTTAATTTTTTTTTAATGGCGTATATAGGGAGCAATATTTTTAAGTATAGTTTCTGACATAAAAGGAATTATCAAAATCGGATCAGTTAGTAAAAAGTTATGCGTGGTTGTACATAAAAAATTGGTTACAGTACTGGTGATTTTTAGAATTATGTTGTTTACCTTCCACTTTCTAGTCGTGTTAATGTGCTTTATTTTATCTGAGTACAACTCGCAACGGGTCGAGTGCGACAGGTACAGTAGGCACGCCGGGCGGCGCGTCTTGCACCGCGCGAAGGTCGCCGCGTGGCTGGCCACGCCTGTGCAATCGCACACAGCCTTATCAAACGTGATAACCAAGTTAGCTAAACGCTTCACGTAATCAGACATCCCGTGACTATATTTCGATGAAGAAAAAATAAATCAACATTGTCATTTAGAATACAAACAATCCTTAACTGCTCCTTCTGCATAGGTCTACTGTTTTGTATCACAGCGGCTCCAGGTTTGATTCCAGGGTCAAAGGATTAATGTAGGTTAGATAGAGGTAGGGTTTTTAACCCGCTAGGTTTGCTACTACCATTAATATACTACAATCACTGCCTGATTGTAATCTAACATGTGAAATTTAGGTTAAGTGCTAGCCAATTGTCAATAAAACTTACCCTATTTAATTTGCCACAGTCGCGTCTCCGGAGTATCTCTCAAAGAGAGAGTAAAAAAAATACTAAGTATAGTTAAAAAATTATCTAATTGCGGGTTGGCGGATGTTGCTGTTTCTAAAAAGCTGTAGTCTTGTAACATTGTAGTTTTCTTAAAATACGTTTTTTCAACGGTAGCTCAAACTGAGCGGAGACGGATCCCAAGCATGTTAGTGATGTAAAGAAATTTTACTGCACAACAAATATATTGCGGATATATATCGAAATCAACTTCCAATTATTGTAACGATTAATGATATTTTAAGGAATAATTAATGTTCACTTGTGCAAGTGCAAATTAAAACTTACAAATTGTTTGTGTGTTTAACAGTAAAAACATTTGCATAATGTATTACTTTTAATTAACTTAAAATATAATTATAAATTTTTTAACGCCCGCGAAAGACTCAAATTAAAAAATACGCAACTGAAACTAATAAATAGAAGATAACCTTTTTTTAATCGACTTTAAAATTGATTTAATGAGTCCCCTTTAAAAACAAAAAGAAAATAGAATAAAATCGATTCTGTTATTTGGAAATTACAATTCTACATACTTACACAGATGTAGCAATAAGCCTCCAAGATATATATTTTTAAGTCAATTAATGAAGATTGAATTATTTGTAAAAAATAATTCACTCTTAAATCTTCCATTAGAACAAATAAGTAATTATATGTCAACGGTTCTGTATTGAAATTTTAACTACTTTACTGTAGGCCCTGTGGCGCAACGGATAACGCGTCTGACTACGGATCAGAAGATTCCAGGTTCGAATCCTGGCAGGGTCGTGGTAATAAAGTTTTTGTTTTTTTATATTTTTGTTTCTAAATCCCCTTCTTTTTGTTTTTACCCGCTCACCTTGATAATTAGCCTTATTGTTGAACGTTTTTACAACACCGAGTTAATGTTTAGTGAGCAAACTTGTTATGTAGCAATTTTGCATGCTGACTTACTTTGAATCCTATTTTAATCGCCGTAAAATATAAATTCATTTGTTATATGTTTATAACTGGTACAAGACATTTTTAGTTTCACTGCTCATATCATAAGGTTTATTTTCAAACACATAAGAAAATAGTTGAGAATGGAGTAAACTCGCAGCTGACCAAATATTGTAGTGGCGATAATTGGCCGTGATGCAATCGCGTGATCTCCGCATCCGTTCATGAAGGCCCTCAATTTCTACGTATAAGAAATGTGAGTCGCCAACAGAAGTTTGAGTTTGATGAAAATAGACTATTTTTCAATAAAATAGTATTCTCGGCGAACATGCTTCACCATCTACAGGCCCATCGTCACTTAACAACAAGTGAAATCGAAGTCACATGTTATCCTATAATAAATAAAAAAAATATAATAGTATTAGACTTTTTACAGCTGAGTCGGTGTTTATTGATTGCTGAGCTCATTAGGCGACAACCCATGTATAGCGCAGTGAAAAAAATATTTTAAAGTATAAATAACATTATGCTTAAGATTAACTATACCTTTAAGTGTGGTCTCAAACAATTCATGACAATTTTTATCTCAATTTAATTTGATTGTATCACTAAAAAAGAAACTTTTTTTTACAGGAATGAAAATTCGGTATATTTTAATCAAACATTTTAGGTACTGGTAAGAATTATAAATTATAGGTGTCCTTTACGAATTTCTAGTACTTAAGTATACGAGAGCATGCCAAGTAATATTGCTATGGATTATTTAGAATCAAGAGAACGTGAGAGGTATGAGAGAATTTTAGTTGTACGAGTACCTACGCATTCCGTACTTTGGCTGTTAGTGTGCAATTGTTATAATATACCTATAACTAGTAATGTTGCCGAGGTATGGAGACGTACCTTCTTCTATATCAATAAGATGGTAACTTGCGCTGGTCTGTAATCATTGTGTCTATTTCAGCACATCTTTGCTATAGATATTTATATCTCTTAACACCTTGAATAGATTCCTGTTCGCGTCATTTCATTGGGTAAAAAATAACGAGAATTTTTTATTAGCGACGATAAGATGAATGTTCTTTATTCGACATGTATCCTTTGTGTTACTTTTTTATGTATGACCAGGCATAGCTTTTTTATTGCGAGATTCCTACTACCATCCAAATTATATTCCTTATACAAATTTGGAAACAAAAATAAATAATTTTCGAGGGCGCAAATTTGTATATTTTACCTAATAATATAAAAGAATTATAAACTTCAAAATTTAAAATTGTACTAAAATTTTAGAGGACATATAAAAATGCAATTTATGTAAACTTATGTGCTATAGTGTATAAACCCATTATCTATTATTGATTGTTTGTTACCTGCACCTTTTTATCTGTCCGCTCGATCAATTTTTTTTAAAGATTTAGTTGATGTCGCAATGGATGTGTTATCTTTAAAGAAATAAATGCCTTTAATTTTGAAACGGACCAGGAACCGCCACATAAAGCAAGCGATTAACTGCTACGCCACGGAGGCAGTCATAGCATATCTATATCAAATTATTATTGTTACGCATTTAGAGCAACGTATAACAATATCTGATCCATTTAAATGTATACTTTAGCTATTCAAACGCATAAAGGAAATATAGAATGAACTTGTATGCTTTTGGCTTGCGAGTGTGATTAGAAAGATTGAAATTAAAACGTTCCTTAGAAAGAAACGGAAGATGTAACTAGCGGTACTTTAACTTCCAAGTACAAGGACACAATATTTAATTCATTAATACAACATAAAGTAGAGAACAATAATAAGTATGAGTAAAATAACAGTAGAGATTTATGCATTATATAGTTTTAACGAGAAGAAATGCTATTGTTTCTAGCTTGTCAATAAAGAGAATATGTTTTGTGATGAAATCTGAAAATAGTAACTGGGGTATTTTTAAACCATAATGTAAAATTTTAGATTAGTATGGGAAGCGTTTTCTCTAGTTTCGTTGCTGCTAGCATGCGATGTTTGAAATTATGACATTAAATGGTAGTAGTATTCAAAAGAATTGTAAACGTATGTTATATGGTGTGAATTAGTTGTTATGATACATTGCATAAAAAAACAAAACAAAGACATTTTTAAATACTTTTTTATTTTTAGATCATCCGATTAAAGAGGAGTTTCCATTGAAAAATCTGTGCAAAGGTTCAAAATCAAAAAAAAAATATGTCGAAATGATTGATAATGAATTGTATAGTTACAGTTGTCCTAACTAGATATAATGTTTGTGACATGTTCAAAACTGAGCTGCCTGAATGTGGAATAACAAACAGTCGGATCCTCTTTAGAATCAGCCACATCACACAACATCTAGTGTTCATATACCTAGTGTTCTATCAACAATACAATTTGTCTGACACTTGCAACGCATCCTTCAATAACTAAAACTATAACAGTCTATTAAAATCATAATACACCATAATAAGAATTATATAAGATAATTAAAGCATTTTCACCTTAAATTCAAAATAAAATCATAATAGTTTTAATCGATAATTTGCTTTAGATTTATTATAAACGTTTTCACTTTACATACACTATTTACATTATTGACGCTTAATGCAAGATTATAGCTTAAAAAGAATCCTTGCTTTAAACACTTTCATCAAAATAATTCAAATAATCTTAGCAACAAAATCGCCATGCAAAATCACACTAGTGAAGTTTATAACTTAAATTATAATAAGTAAATCAACTTTAAATCGATTTACGTCTTTGATATAAATGGAAGCATTGTTTAGAAACTAAGAATCTAAAAATGATTTGAATAAAAAACAGATATACATTGACCAAACTTGTACGCTATTTGTCCTCAATTTTACACAGTACTTAGCTATAATATATAGTGATATATAGGTGGCAAAATAACAGATGTTTCATAAACCACTCCATATATTTACAAACCTCTATCCATCTCACTAAGAACTAGTAAAGCTTTATACAAAAAAGAAACGCTATTAACAAAATAAGCAGCCGCGTCGGTGGGCGTGGCTGCCTTTGCATTGCAATGCTATAAGTCTTCGTGTAATGCCACAGATTAATTAAATTAATGTAGTATATTGATCGTAACGAGATCGTATTAGGATATCATCGCATGACGATGTTCTCTGGAACTGTCGTGATGGCGCCCGGAACCGCCGTGCCGCGCGCCTATGTCCTCCCGCCTTGACGTATAACATCACGTTTTACCATAAATTAAAGTGTTCTTATTAATTTAAATACCATTTAACACGACAATGGCCTGTCCGGTTGATCTTGTTTTTCAGGAGTCTGAAACAAAGGAAATAGCCGGTTACTGAACTGCATTTAAACGTTTGTAACAATTACGATACTAATTTTGAGATATCCAAAGTACTAAAATTTTGTTCGCCATATTGTCAATGATTGCGATAAGTATAATATCGGGTAGTGTACGAATACCGCTTGCGTCCGGCCATCTGTCACTACATATGCGCTGTTTCATCATCGTTTTAATTCATTAGCGTCCGTACAATGGGCCAGTTGTTTGCTACCCTAATTTGAGTGCTGGTATGGTATGATGCGATTGCCCTATTAACCACTACAGCAAAATGGAGCTATGCCCCATTTTATTTAAAGCAGTACTCGGCCGGCAATTTTGCTGCAGCTTTCCAAGTATCGGCAAGTGTTAGATTACTGTTTCCCGTCCGCTCACATCCGCGTCACAGCTGAACGGCCGCACGTGGCCACACCCTATTTACGGATACGTAGCGAAGGGAGGGGACAAATGTCCCGAACGCGAGACTTCGCGAGACCGAACACGTGAAATCCCTTTATGAGAAGAGCATTGTCGGCAGGATAATGAATAGGTGCGTCGCATTTATTTAGCTATCCGCTACCACGTGTGCCTGCGCAGCTGTGAGCGACCGTTACCCGCACAATGCCCTCGATCGATCGGCGATGGAATCCAGGCGATCGGCGAAATCGTTGCACGTGTACGAAGGTCCGCGAAGCGTTTCGCGGTGGAGTTGCATTGTCTACCCGCCGCCGCGGTTTATCACTTCGGAGAAGTGTAAAGGTGCTCGTAAAACTTTCACGTGCACGATTTATGCAAGCCACGGGGAGACAAAGATATTCAGAGGAGCGGGCGAGGTTGCGTGGGCGCGGACACCTGGCGGCTCGTTAGTGTCGCCGGCGGGGACGCGCGCGTAGGCGTGGACTGGCTTTGCCGATACATTTATCTGGCTTCGTTCCTAGCTGGATGCTCAAATGCTTAACTTCCCAATAAAATAAATTGATATTTACAACCCGACGCAGAGCGGTCTCTTGGGGTTTCTTAATTGATTTTGAAAGGGACCATACGGGCACTAATTGGATGACTAAGCGCGCTAACGACATTTTTTCATCTTGGCCAAAACCATATCGATCCGATACTTTCACTTCATCCTCAAGTGAATAACAAAAATACATGTACGAGATTAAATGCGGTAGATAATTTTATGATTGGGGTGCGCGACACAAAAAATATGAAGGGGTAATATGGACACAGATTATTGGCTTAACTGTGCTCATTAAAGTATTTAGCGTAGACAAAAATCGGCGCTAACTGTTAAACAAGACATGATGAGGGAGCCTATGACATCAGTTATGACATTAACGAATCGGGAATGTAAAAGGGCAAATGGAGCAATAAACTACCGATTTCTAATATCGCCGGTATCGTAGTTCGATTGTAGGATTAGTATAATTTTGATAGATGAAATGTTGGATGTGAGAGTTATAGGTGGAAGGGCGCGGGTAGCAATTACGGTTGCGATAATACCCGCAGCGTGTGATCGTGACCGCGCTATGTGGCACAGCGATGCCCCGAGAGATACCGCCGTGAAATATTTCACGACGCGCATTACGAAGGCATGAGCGTTGGCACGACTGGCCTCAGGCTTTGTCTTT
This sequence comes from Pharmacophagus antenor, assembly GCA_018245475.1. Classification (NCBI taxonomy): domain Eukaryota; kingdom Metazoa; phylum Arthropoda; class Insecta; order Lepidoptera; family Papilionidae; genus Pharmacophagus; species Pharmacophagus antenor. Next base: position 13,590 of record DWQX01004134.1, read on the forward strand.
TTCTTTTTGAATCAGTTTCTCGATTGTCGATGATTTGAATTTATGAACGTTCTTAAAGAGATCTAATGTTCAGGTGAATTATGGAATGTGTTATAAAGCGAATGCCAGTGTTTTTCTTCCTGTATTTAGTGTAGGTGTTATATTAGTCAATAATAAGGACATGTAGTGTGATATTCTTGGCGCCTGGAGCTAATCATTCTAGAGCATAGCGTTTATATACAGACAAAATAATAATAGCAATAAAAGTTGTAATAACTGTGGTTATTTTTAATTAATTGATCGTCGGTTGAATACACACATATGTATACATGAACAACATCATAGCTGTGTGGTTTCTATTTATTTCCCACCACATGTACAGTCGTAATGTTAACGTGGTATTTCGCGTCTCTTAAATCACTGATTTTGGACACTTCCCCGGTTGTAACAACTGGCACTGATTAAAATTTACGTAGCGAGACGCAAGTATAAACGGACGAGGCGCTTCGGGCGTGTGTACGAATAAATCCTGCGGGATGCACCTGCCGTCCGTACGACGGCGGACAATTTCGATTCGGCCGCTTGTATAATTGTGCATTTGATTGCACGGAAATGAACTTTGACAGTAAATTAAAACTGAAGGATGATGAAATAGCGCTACGCAGGTGTCAATCGGAATGTTAAACGAAGCAACATAAATATGTCGTTGAATATTCAGATTGTGTCAGTACATGGTCGTTTACGCGGCGCCGGCGCAGGTGGCCGCGTTTCAAGGCTGAAATTCAAAGCAGCCGTCACGCGTGCGTGGATAGTGGTTTAAATTGCGACTGCTTGTTTACCTGATTCCGCAAAATTTATCTTGCTCTGACGCAATTAGGGATCGAACAATATCTAAAGTTGTCATTCACAATCATCATGCTATTCTAGGACAGCGCTTTACGAGAGATGCAAGTCGTCCAAGTTTTTATATTAAACATTTACAAAGTCACGTTTTTGAAATTAGCTAATGTATACTGTACATTATTTACTGTAAATTGTGCGTGGCAGTTGTTGTGAAACTCAGAATCTCCACTTTTACTTACCCGCGCTTGCGAAACGCGCAGGTGCGCGGAGCAAAAACATCGACACGGCCGATTTCATTCACTTTTTATGCAATAGTGTCTATTCGTATGGCGTGCTAGAACAGCTCTTCATAAGATTTAAAATTCGATTTCTAAATCTATTACAACACACTATTAAGTTTAGGTTAATGTAGTAAATTAATGTAGGCACAAATAATTTTTATTGATTTTAATTAAGATTTATGCAAATAAACATTTAAATAAAAAAGAAATATTTAGAAACTTACCGTGTGAGTTGAGTGGTGTTGTGAAGGGCGACTACGCAAGATTGTGTTAGGTGCTGTGCGAACTCCAAGGGGACGGCGCCGTGGCTTCGGGGAAGGCGGGGAACATGGCGCGAGGGCTGCTTCTGCTTCGAACTGTCCCACAGCAGGATGATTTTCTAAAGCCGATTGTAGATCGCATATGTAGTCGATCACGTGCTGTATGACCTCCAGTTTCGAAATTCGCCTGTTCTTCGGCATGAACGGGACCAGGTCTTGTAGTTTCGATAAATACATCTGTATTTCTGCATTTTCTCCATCGCGGTGCCGCTGAACGCGACCGCCAGCGATAGCCGGCACGGAGGCTCCGGTTGCGCACATCGCCGTTATGGCTTTCATCTCGAGGGTCACTGAACACGAACACTGGGTTAACGATATCGCGCAACGCGTATGCTACGATCGAGCAGTGGGTGAGGAATGAGGAGATGCGCGCGGCGAAGTCGTATTTATGGGTACGGGTGGGGCGCGGGGCGGGCCGCGGCGGCCAATAGGCGCGCGGGGCGGGGGCGCCGAAGCCTGATTTTCCCATGGCCCGGCGCTCACCCGCGCCCGCCCGCCCGGCCCTGGCTAAGGCCGTTGCGCTCATGACACGCACTTTGTCCTGCGCGCTTGTTTGTTTTGATACTACCTATATAGTATCTTTAAGATTCTATTTTTAAAAAATGTTCTTATGTATATCCTATGATATTACCCTATATAATATGTATATCTTTTTTAAATTGAATGGAAAATACTTTTTAAGTTATTTTCAGATAACTTAGTACTTACGATCTATTTCTTGATTTAATTATGCCTTATTAAAATGTTTTGAGC
>DWQX01004135.1:0-15764 GCA_018245475.1 Pharmacophagus antenor
GATATTTTTAATGTTGTATACAGCGATTGCGATGAGATCGATATTTTTAATATTGTATACAGAGATTATGATGAGATCGATATTTTTAATGTTGTTTACAGCGATTGCGATGAGATAGATATTTTTAATGTTGTATACAGCGATTGCGATGAGATCGATATTTTTAATGTTGTATACAGCGATTACGATGAAATCAATATTTTTAATTTGAGCGGTCTTTCTACGACTAAATTATTAACAACAAAATTCTGCATTAATGTATTATTGCAATCTAATTTGTATAAATCGGCGCGCATAATCTTAACAATATTTAGCATGAATGAATATTACCCATTTTAGTAAATTTATTTAGTAATTTTTAGCTGTAACTTTTCTAAATTTTAAGTAATGAATTAAAAAAAATATTACTCATTTTTCACTGTTAGCAAAATTATTGCTGCGTCTGTGGTACAGTGGTCTACTGCTTGCTTTTTAATTTAAAGACCCTGGGTTCAGTTGGGGTTATGGGTGTAGTAGTCTGAATTATGGCTGAGTTTTACGAATCAGCCAGAAGTATTCTGAGCAAACACAAACATCTACGGCTTTATTGTCACTTAACGTCAGAGAAAATCAGGATCAAATGTAATTTATTTTACGACTAAAGATAGGTGCAACGGTCTTTTATAATACTATAAATACATTGAATTCTGAATTCTCTTTGTTAGTTAACATTAGCTAGAGCTAACGCTTATAACCAGTATTTTTTTTAATTCCAATAAACTGCCAACAAAACTAGAAGCTAAATAAAAATGATTACTCAATCGACAGTCCAGCTAATGTCGTTTGATTTACTGAGCGAGGCTCGTAAAAATATTTTATTGCTCCATCTTCGGAATCGGCTTTATTGAATTGCACATCAAAATAATGGAATGTTAAGGATCTCGCCTATTTGTTCGATTTTATTGCTAAAGCTAGTTGCCCAGCATTATTACAGTCATTTCAATACGAATTTTAACATTCTAATTTTCTTAATCTTATCGTGCCTCATCGAATAGCGAAGTTTGACAGTCAGTTTACTATACCGCTTTGACGTGATAATACTTATACTGTAATAATAATTGATTTGCAAACATTCCTTTCCGTTCCCCAGTACCGAACCATCTGATGGATGTGATATATTTTTTTCGGTTATGGGTTGACATTTGAATTCGATTTCACCTGATGTTAATGACAAAATTACAACGAGGTAATAAAACCTGTTCGCCCAGAATATTCCTGGCTCTCACATGCAGGATTGCCAGAAGACAGCACTGCTGTTATGGCGACAGATTGACGATGGGGGTGGTAGCTAGATAGATCGATTCCAAAAATCCTACCACCATCCCGACTACAATATTCCTGTGGAATAGAATCCGAGACCTCCGTATTACAAGGCAAGCGGGAAAACTACTCGGCCATGAAGGCAGTCAAAGTAATTTGATACTAAAAATGTCATACTTTTAAGTGTAATTAAAAAAATATATAATTACAAATAAACATATTCTATAGATGTCCATTGAAATAAAGAAAAACATTAGTACTTTTAATTTACTATCATGTAAAGCTTTTTCTTATTTTTGCCATTAAAATTTCAAAAACCATAGAATTGTTTGTAAAATAAAAGCAGATTTTTTTTAATTGGTTTATTTGGTCACGTGCAAAATAAATAACAAAATAACTTACGCCTAAAATAAATTAACTAACGTAAAATAAATAAAGTCAACGGGCTCGCGCTACGATCTCAGAATTTAGATTATAAAGAAAACCCTAATATTTAATTAACTATATTAAAAACGAGCAGATTAATGCAATGCTTCAAATTATCCGACCACGATGATTAATTAAGAAGAACGAAGAACATCGAAACAAGGGAGCGGTACGGAAACTTAAAGCATCGCGACTGCATTACGAAAATAGCTAAATGTCAGATTACCACGTCTTACTCATAAAACAAGTCGGACCAAGCTGACGTGGCAATCTGACATTTAGCCGTTTGAAACTAAAGCCACTCGGTCCGACATTTGGTCCAAGGTTATACGTCCAGATGTCCAATTTTGTTACTGATTAGTCGGCATGGCCATCGTTGGGCCGTACATCTGTGGCATCGTGTACATTGGCATCGACATTGACGCCGAATTTGTTAGCGGCGAGATTTCTGGTAGGCCGAATAGGATTCTGAAGTAGCGCGCGAGGTTCCATAATACATTGGACGTCCCCGGTACCCTGTGCAACATAACAACAGTTATACAACGCAGACCTGTCACAAATACATAACTCAACCTAAATATTAACTCAAATTATTATAGAATGAAAAACCCATTGACAATTATCTTATTTCATAGGAAGCAACATACTTAAGATATATATGACAGTACCGCAAAGGCGATAACATACAGATTTAATTCATGAAACAAAACAATTGCCAAGTTAAACATAAAATCATATTAACAGAATATTTACAACACACCTAATAAATAGATTTTATACACGAATTCAAGAAAAAACCGACACCGTTTTTATCAAATCTATTATGTCTAATATAATAAATGCAATTACGCTGTTTCGCTCAACATAATATTTGGTATTCACTCGAATCATTTCGTCTATTTAAAATTTACTAGTAACTTTGATTTTTGGTTTCTTTATTTTTTTCTTAGCTTTAGATTTATTCTTATTCTTTTTCTTCATCAGACTTCCAATATATTGCTTATCAATTTCTTCTGTTAAGTCTAATGTGCCAGCGATTGCATCAAGACTATACATTACCATATTATATGCCATGGTATAATAAAATGGTGGTTTCTCCTTCTCGTTTTTTGAATCCTTAAAAAAATTCTTTGTAAATTCTTCGGCGTGAGTAAACATAAGAGATATAGGTTCAAAAAGTACTTCTAAAAATGTTAAGAATCCCTTCCCAGAGATAATAAGAGTTTGGTTGTTATAAGTTGTTAAAGATTTATTATAAAAATTCTTATTCTCTGTGCGCTGCGTAATTATACTTCTTTTCGTTCTTTTAACTTTTCTTTTAGTATATTTCTTAGTAGCTTTTTCAATGCGTGGAACACTTGTAGTGTTATTTATAATTGGTATAATAATGGGTTTCCAATCACTTGATCCAATTACAATATCATTATCATTATTTAATTTAGTCTCGTTTCTTTTTGATGTTTCTTTCCGGTACTGTGACAGACGACTGTTGTTAGGCTTGGTTGTAAAAATGTTAGGATTGACAAAGTATTTTACTCTAGGATAATAATACGTGAATGGGTAATTGTATTTATACTTTTTTGTTTTAACGTAATCGTGTAGATCTTTGTTATGTCTGAGTCTATCCAAGTTTACTTTCAGTTCAGTATATTTTTTTCTTGGCACCATCCGATAGTTCATTTTCCGCTGTGCTATGTACCTTGGTTGAGGTATGAGATACTCTTTGATATTATTCTCTTCAACGTTCGTTTCGCTGCTGCTCGTCGTTGTGACGTCGGTGTTGAGACCGCGGAACGTCGCCGGCATTGCGTAGAACACATTCGCTATAGGCTCCAGCACATTTCTTAGCGGGCCAAAGATCGGTTCGAGAAATTTTAGGAATTTTGACTTACCGTCCCATCTATCAGAAGCGGACCTTGTCGAGTTAAGCAGTAGCGTTGGCGATTGTTGTGACTGCTGTGCAGTGACTTCGTTTTGTTGTATGATCTCATGCGAGTGAGACTGTGAGCCCAGAGCCGTTGGGTTATACATCTCTGGGGATGCAAATTGCGTGTTGACTCCATTGACGGAGTACGCTTGCGATGATCCGCCAGGAAAATCGATCGGATATTGTGAGTATAGATAGGGGTTATTTGGCAAACCGATGCTGTAATTCAGAGAAATTTTATAGTCAGTATATTTGATAGGCTAACACATTCACTCATCACTGTGTCTGCCCGGTCAGGTTTCGTTCATATTAATGTCATTCCGTTTAAGTCACTGTTATGTCATAGCCGGTACCCGTCATTTTAGTTTGTTTTTTTAATTCATCTTCATTTCTTTTGTTATTACTTCATTTACTATTGATTTATATTTAAATAAATACAACTGTTTATAATACTCGTAGTATTTGTATAAAACTGTATAAATTTAATATTAAATAAGTAATTTGCCTTTTTGTACATAGTTTATATACTTTTAGAAGAAGAACTACAGCAATGAAGTCAGTAGTCAAGTCATAGTCAGTGTAAAGTGTATCGTCTAGTCCCATAATATTTGTACAGCTAAGAAGGTTAATCAACGAACGAACAAGTATCATATTAAAGTGATATACTTCAAGTGATATTGTGATTTAAAATTATAAGCAACCCTCTTAACAGTATCGGTAAATCTCATACAACACAATAAAGTGCTTCATATACATTTATAAGGTATGCTATAGACAAATCAATTGTGTTTATTAATTTTCATAATGTACCATTCATTGCAGGCATAATTTGGAAACACGAATGTGGAATAAAAAAAAAATATGTACATATTTTCATTGTTAAATATGAAATGTGTCAAATGCACCTTGGCTGTGAGAATGTATTTTTGTTAAACAATAAATATTTCTTTAATGAGAAAATATGATGACAAGAAATGTAGTGTCATTAACACATATTCTGTTTCCATAAACCCGCCTACAGGTCTACTGAGCAATTAAATCTCTTATATAAACTGTAATCTACTTTATGTACATGATATCAATGATGATGATATAAAAATTTCACTAACTACTCACCCATTACTGTAACTTTCGTAGAACTTCTTAATGGCCATGCCAATTGTAACAATGAGCGCCAGTTTGCTTGCGAAGAATGCCTTCAGGGTTATCGCCGTCACCAAGGCCATGGCAAACATTATAGCACCCGTTGACTTCATTCCGAATAAGAGGGGAATGACCGCTTGAAGTACCTTTCGTTTATGTACTTTCTTCCTCTCTGGAAATACAAAAAAAGGAAATTTGTATACATGTTATATTTTTTTATTACTCTCTGCAACGAACCTCTCATATTTCCAAAGTGTCAGGGTTTTTGATTGCCACCGTCATAAATCTAAGATACGTCCCAATAGTCCATTTACATTACTAGCTACATTTTATTTCATGTATTCACGCTCGTATGGACATTATTTTGAAATAAAACGAAAGTAGCTATATCCTAAAGTCCGAGACGACATAAGTGGTAAAATTTTGCTTTTTTTCGAATTGCCTATTTAGCTATCACCCTCATATCACCAATTTATCTTCATCACAATAATGATATATTCAGACAGTCAAATATACAAAAGGTGTTAGTACCTTTGGCAAACACGCCTCACTAACTTCAGCTTCGTTAACATTATGAAATAAAGGTCTAGTGGTAGTCCTTTTCAATTAAGTTGCTTAAGTAATTTTTGAAAAGGAAAAAATAAATTTCAATGATTTATCTGTAATTTATTACTGAATGGAAGAATAAATAATATAAAGAGCATATTTAATATCTACAATCTCGAAAGAAATTGGGGGTGTGAAGAGATTGAAATTCGAAACGTATCGGCTCGTTATAACTTAGTAAGAACATAAGGGCGGGCTATCAAAGATCGTATGCGGAAAAACAAGCACGGCATAATAATGTCGAATTATCATAATAATGGATAAAAATGAAGACGATTTTCCAAAACTTTATCATACACCTTAAGGCTCTCTGCTTATCTACCTTACTGCGAAGTAAAACCGTTTATAGAATTAAATATATGATCAACTTGCAAGCTTGATTACAACAGAATAATAATGTACTTTAATCAAGAACATGTTTCTACAAACTCTGCAAAGTTACTCTATTGCCATCCACCTAATTCCATGTCCATGTAATTTTAATATTAGTAACATTATTAATTTATACAATAAAGTTTTAGGTAGTTTACGTAGTGCTAGCTTACATCGTGTATTGGTAACCCTCGTTGGCTACAATGTCTGACGAAGATAATTATTTTACAACATTATTATGTTCTAGAATTAATCAGTAAATAATTATTTCTGATTATTCAGCATAAGGATAGAATGAGACAAATAATTTAAAGTGTGTTTCAAGAATATCAGATAAATTTGACATCATTATTATCTTTTAGAAATAATCAATAAACAACTATTAATGATTATTCAGAATCAGGATAGAATGAGACAATTGTATGTTTCAACAATATCAGATAAATTTTACGCCATTATTGCCTTTTCATTATTCTTTTTTCTACAATTAATGAGTAAATAACTACATATAACTGATTATTCAGCATCAGGATAGAATGAGAGAAATAACTTAATGTATGTTTCAAGAATATCAAATAAATTTTACCATTTGCAAAGTTAAATTCATAGCTTAATTAGCAACAGTTGATATGAAATCCGTGTGGAATCGATATGCATTTGAAGAAGGGAGAGAGCGATGCTGTACCAAATTGAATCACACTATCACCGATAATTGTTTTAATGCGTAAATACAGCACAATATGGCACATATCACTATTACATTTATATATGATATATTCCAATTACTCGGTCCGAACATAATTCATGGATTTATGGCACAATATGGCTCATATTACAATTACATTTATATGCAATATATTCCAAATATTCGGTCCGAGCATTATGCATCGATGTGCGGATACGAGCATACACTATTATTTCAATTGTTTTTAATTTAAAAGTGAAGGCTCTTCGAATAACCCAAAGGTTTCGCTCGATTTCCAAATCTATTAGTTAAATTTTTGTATCAACTATAAATATGCCAATCGAATAGTAATAAACTTTATGCGTAAGAATAATTGATATTACATATGACATGTCTTCAGAAAAATCGAATGAAAAATAAGCCTACATTATAAAAAATAGCAAAACAAGTTTAAATAAATGAATAGATAGAAAGTAAAATATTTTCCGTTTTCCCACTGTAATGAGATTGTGTTTTGTAATTTTTTTTATATACAATCAACGTCACGGTACACTTATAAAGAAATCCCACCACCTGTAAAAAGTTGTATAATGGGATATAAGATTATACTTTTTTAATTTATCTATTTATACCCGCCAGTTGAGTATGAGGAAGAGCAAGAATTGAGTATTTATTACATTTCCGCCGGAAATATTCTTTTTTTATAACTTCTACATTGTTTCCGTTACATTATATTAAGTTGGCGCCCGATATTCGATCTCTCGCTTCCAGTGATTGCTAATAACAATTTGAATAGATTCACTTTTTTTACGCTTTTACAACACGAATCCTGAAACCATAAAAGCGTGAGCACTTTGTTTACAACGGTAGCAATAATTTATGAGTTCGCGATCGCCATTTTGTGTTAATGTCGACGTTGTTAAGCACTACTAACATGTAAATTCTTATTCAATCTGATTTACGACCGGAATAAATTTAATTTGTTTGTGATGAAAATAATAATCCATTTGGTGAAATCCGATAGCCTTTTTTTTTCACGAAATCTTAATTTATCGATGTAATAAAAAGATTACAATTCATCATTTTATTTTCTATTAATAGTGGGTCACGAAGTACTTACAACTCACATTTAGGAGTACTAGAATTGTGAAGCATTGCATATGTAAAAAAATGTTTGTTTTTTTCTAATAGTACAGGTTGGTTAACCACAATATTATTTTGCCGTATATGGCCTTACGCGTGACCTCGATTTCACTCGATGTTAAGTGACAACGAGGCCGTAGTAGTAAAGCGTGCCCAAACTACATCGTTGCTTAACACTTAGAGGCTATGATTCTGGTTAGCCAGATTGCCTCGAGGCTCAGTGATTTACGTGCTTGTCTTGTAACGCGGAGGTTCCGGGTTCGATTCCCGGATTACAGAAGTAGTGGAGTTTGGGTGGTCGAAGGGTTTTTAAAAGTAGCCTGGCTAAATTCAACCCTCAATGTCAATCTGCCGCCCTAACAGCATCGCTGCTTCAGCAGTCATACATGTGAGAGCCAGATGTATTCTGGGCGAAAAGATTTCACCATCTACGATTTCATTGTCACTAAACATGACCATAACCGATAATAAAAAAGAGTTATTATGAACCTTACTGTAGCAGTTCTAAGGACAATGATACGACTGAAAATTAAAAGCTAACCGCAAACAATGTTGCAGAGCAATGACCACAGTGGTGTGATTGATAAACATCCTATTTACCACTTCATTGTTATGGTGGTATCATTTAACGAGTTCGGAATCTCTTCTCACTACGTTTTATATAAATAGTTTTGTCTCTTTCACTCTTAACGTTACAAATGTTTTTTACTGCGGGTACTTAAGAAATGCTCTTCGTAAAAATTATATCGCACATCAAGATAGTTGCCGATGTCGCGGGACCGGAACGTTCCTGACATTGTCGGTTAAGATATGGAAACAGTTTTACGGCTAAATAAATGCTAGTATATTTTATTACGCCGCGATTGTATAGGCATTCTTTGCGGTGTATTAATAAAAGATTTTAATCAAAGCTGACGGGTGTATTTTGTAAATGGATAAACGATTGTATAGTCCATTTTTTGTGTTTATTGTATTTTATTTTTATTATTTATTTAGGACCATCAACAGAATACAATCATGCTAACATACATCCGCGCGTACTTATTTCTAATAACAGATGAACACAACTCGACGCACATAAATCTTAAGTGTTAAAATAGTACAAACAAAATTAACAATCGACACAAAGTGAAATACAAAGAAACAAAAATAATTAAAATCTGAAATTTAAAAGAAGAATTTGAAAAAGAATGGACAATAATATAATTTCATAACAACAAAGGATTCCGTAACAAGAGGGTGAAAGACGGACCCCTATTATTGAGCCTCCGTCGTCAGTCTATCAGCGGGCTCTATCAGTGAACAGTAAAAGGTAGTAAGTAGAATTTTTAGCGGATCATGTATTCCTATCACCATTATAACAACAGATAATGAAAATAATAATTACTAACTATAACTAAAACAAAGCAAATTGTTTACTTAAATCAATTCAATCTGTTGTGCGTCAAATGTATTTGTTAATTTTTTTTTATACGTAGCCTCTCACGTATAAAAAAAATACTATGAGTGATTAACTTTTACAACTTTTCACGTATCTCGTCTAAGAACCGTTTATACTGTACGGAAACCTTCACGCTTCAAGTCCAACTCACGCTATTTTTGAAAGATCTTAGAGAATAAGAACGCTATAGAAAACAATTGACGATTAACCCATTGAAGTTAGTATTTGATTATCATTTACCTAATATATATACAATCTTTATTCACCAGTGGTACAATAACCACTCACTGAAAACTTATAATATGTATGCGATTATTTTATATAAACCATCGAATATTACGATAAGTTTTAATGTAAAGGAATCAAAACTGATACACGTATGTTTTTTTTATATACATAGGTTTGCACTTGACCACAATCTCACCTGGTGTTAAGTGACGATGTGGTTTTAAGTGGTAAATCGCATTATTTTCCTGTAAACCAAACACGCGATACATAACAGTAATTGCGCGACTATTGCCGAATGCGTTAATTTGTAACAGCGCACTGTACAATGCTGCTTCAATGTGTGCAACCAAATAAATAATGAATACAAAAAAAAAAAAAGTCATGTCACATATTCCGTGTAGAAATGTAAATACCTCACATCCCGTGGATACGTAAAATAAAGTGAATTGTTCTGCACGTGTAAATGCTTGTTAATAACGCACGCGAATTTAGAGATCGGCTGTAAGAAAACCGGCGAAGAGAAAATCCATACATAATTCAAGAACAGCGAAAAGGAATTCATTTTAACTTGTGTACAAAATAGTTTCAAATGATTCAATAGCACACCGAATTGTTTTTCACAATATTACTAAGATTATAATCTATGATTATTATTAGTCACCTACGAAATATATGTTATTAATAATAAAATAAATAAATAATTATTTTTGTAGGCGTAGCACATTCTTCAGTCTGCCATTTTTCATTTTGGACGATCACTCTAAGCCCCGTAGTCTAGTGTTATTATGTATAGGACAAACCTATCTGTCGTAGAAGACAAGGGAAATGGTTTAGAAGTGTTTGAAGAAGATTTTGTTGATGGAGAATACTACATCTCTCATTGAGCCTGGGGGGACGGACGAAAAATTGTTCTCATGCCTACTGTGGTACAGCGGAGGCGCTAGGAAGGGCTTTTTCTGCTTTCGCTTGAGATAGTACGGCCTCTCGTAAGGCACTTAATGTGCTTTATCCTGAGATTCCAATCGATAGAGACATTATATTATCGTATCTTTCATTGATTTTACTTGGAATTCTCAAAGTGCGATATTGTTAAGAGAACCACTTTTCATTTGTTGGTATACACAACTATTTCAAAACATTTATATGCATATTCACTATGCTCGTATCTCATTTATGCTTCATATTCGTTATAGTAGTCACGTATTCTGCTTTGAATCTGTGCTTAAAGGCGTTCGTGCTATCATTTTGTGGGTATAAAGTATAAAAGAATATTCGCGTAAAGTTTCTAGAAGAATTTCTAACACTTAATTTGTTTTCATTAAATGCTACAATATGAAAAAAATGTAACTGTCTATGTAATTTCACGATAGTTAACAAACATATCTTCAAATACTTTCTGAATTATTTAACTTAACTAGATCAGAGAGTTATATTATATTAAATTTAAGTCTGATTGGTTGGAGCGAACATACAAAACGCAGGGTGGATGGTTTTAACTGGAAAAGAGTGGCTGAAGATCGTGCTTAGTAGCGTGCACTTAGATGCTTAGTGGACTGATAGGTCGATTATGATTAAATAAAGATTGATTGATACATAATACAATATTAATTTCAAATTACTTACTAATACGCATCTTTGGTAGTTTGTCTTCGGATCCGTCTTCGGCTTTACTAACTGATTTCTTTACAACCAGCTCTGGTTCGTCTGAAATAGAAAAAATATATATACGTAAAATTAAAACACGTTTCGAATTGAATATTATATAAAAAAAATACTTTAAAGTCATATTATTATTTTTTATCGTCTATCGAATTTGCGTGGCCAAAATTAAATTATCCTAGACAAGTTATTTAATCGAGAAGGCGAGTGATAACGAGTGGAAAGTGCGATGTCTTTACAATATCTTAGCTAGGTTAGTGATAACATAATCCTAAAGTAGCTTGAACTTATCAAAAATAATTATATCTGCAGATGCATATGAGTCACTCACAGAGCCTAAACTATGATAAACATAAATATCAACGGATAGGACAAATCTGAACATGGTAAGATCTCATGAATCACCGGATCCGTAGGCCAGTTTCAGTGAAGCTGTAATAGTCGTCGAAAAGTCTAACAGCGCAAACTTCACCGAATCCAACAGCAGCAGCAGCAGCTGAACATGAACTATAAGCAGTTACGGTAGAAAGACCCTCGAGTGGCGACCGCATACTGATATATCGTCAGTGTTATCATCTGTTGATGATAAAAGTGTATCATCCATCGATCAAATAACTGGCCATGAGATAGTTCAACAAAATATTAAACCCATGTCGAGAGTAGAATTATATTACTTAAAACAATGAAGCTCTATTTAGAATGGATTACATCACGCCGGTCGCCCTTAGATATAAGATGATAATATTTGTTAACTAATATTTGAAACACAAGCAGGCGTTGCAGTGTCTACGCAATTTCTATCTAAGATAACATACTTTTAACTTCAGTGTCACACCCATCAGAATATCAAATATATATATATATATTTTCTCTTAATCTTTCTATTTAACAATTTAATTTGAGCCAGTGATTAAGTGTCAAAAATTTTCTAAGTTAGCACGGTTTACCACTCATTTAATATCAGTTGAATTTAAATGTGTTAGTCCTTCGCCGATAAAATATATACATATATTGAAAATAAAATTTACTTCAGACAATAAATTATTCCAGTAATAATCAAAAATACTTGAGTCTAATAATGATAAACTATATCTGTTATTCTTAATTTATAAAATAAGATGATTAAATTAGAGAATTGAAGCTAAATTTCAATGTTGTCTATAAATTAAAATTTTCTTTATGTAATTAAATTCGTACAATAACTAAATCGTTGGTCTTCTATTATTGAATTAATTTCAATGTTGGTTCTTTGAAAAACTGATATAAAGGTATAAACTGATATACTGATTATAAGGAGCAATTCGTTATATATAATATAGACAGATGCAAATCTTCGCCTTCGTCACGCTTACATCGCTAATCTATTGCCACTGACCATTTGAAATTCAGTAAAGTATCTCAAACAATACAATAATCATAAAAATATCAAGAAAAATTGGAACTTACATATGTGTAATAGAACTATCTACATATCCACCTGTTAGCGAAAACTCGTATGGGGGTCGTAAATTTTATTACGTCATAAATTTTTACAGTCGATGTTTTACATTACACGTGGGTAGCCGTGCGCTGGTATGACACTTTTATCAGAGGCGGAAGGGTTGGGTGGAAACGTAATCCTTTTATAGGCGAACTTTACGAGACAAGGGGCGTGAAATAGGCATGCGTAAAAAACTTTTGCGGAGCACTCGGCTCCCAGGGGAATGTTCAGTCTTTGTTAGCGGAATCCGCGAATTAAAATATTTTAATTACAAATGACGGCTGCCGTAGGCCAGTATCAAGATGTGTTGAAATGTAGTCATTTTTAAACACCCTTAAATGTTTACCGACTTGCTACAAATTTGATACGACCAAGCGCTTACTGTTTGATCATATTATTATTGAAAGATCAGTTTTAGAGAAGAAGGCAAAGTATGTATCTAAAGAACTAAGCAGCATAAATTCTTTTAAGCATTTCTGTCAATCTCATTAATGGTGAATGTGGAATTTTCTTAACACTTTTTGATATATTTAAATGTTTAATTAAAATACCTTAATTATAATATTGTAACTATAATCAAATTTTTCAAATATACAGTGTAATTCTCATGTATCAGTTAGGAGTAAGAGAGCTAGTTTATTATGTAATAAGTAATAAACCGATACGCATCAAAACAAAATAGCATGATTTATCAGTAAAGTAATTTCTGCGTCTACAGCGCGCTTAAGACTACTGCAAGGGACTAGTACAAACACAATTAAAATTTGCTTACTATCTTCCATTCGCCCTTTTTATTTCATGTTCCTCATTCCACAGGGTCGTGGAGTCGTTCGGGAAGGTCGCGTTCTCGGGGGTTTAGCTTATTATATAAGATCCTGTACCAACTGTTTTTGTCCATTGCGCTCAGAAAAGCATTGTAGTCAAACGAATTATTTTTGGTATAGATCTGGTTGTACTGGCAAATATTTATGATAAACGAATTACTATAACAATGCGACGTTTCCAGTCAATAATTTCACGAACGATCAGATATTCACTAATGACGTCTAGGTTTTTCAGATCTTTTGTTTAATAAATGTTTTTCTTAGTTAGTGATTTAAATCTGGAAAATTATATAAAACGCAAATCCTTTACTATTGTGTAGCGTAATTTTTTGCCACACAGAACCACTCTGAGCAATCGGTTCGACCGGACCATTCCGGACCAATGCGAATTGGGGACCTTTAAGAATAGAGCCTGCTCCTTCCTTAAAGGTCGGCAACACAGTTGCAACTCCCCGAGTGTTGTGGCTGTCTATGGGCGGTGGTGATCCCTTTCCATCAGGTGAACTTCTTGCTCGTTTTCCTAGACTTGAATTAAAAAAAAAATATATACATATATATGTTTCACTTATTTCTTTTCATCGAAACTAATCCTTGTAAGAAACTCATGTCAGATGTCTACATTTGACCGTAATAAATATTCAACCGTCAAAAACAACAAATTTTTTCAGCTACTTTAGGTAGTCTCCGAATAGACTTTTACAAGGCCTCTAGGACACAACCTTTACACTGATGAGATAACTAGAGGAAACTTTAGGTAAGCAAATGAAGCATAATTGTAATTAAGTAAAAAAAAAAAAACGTGTACATTAATTTAAAATATCGTGTAATGTAAAAAAATTATCTATCAACTCTTCGTTAAATCTATAAAAAGTGACAATTTTTCAGCCAAGTATATATAATGTGCCGTTAACCTTTATATGGTTCTCTCTCGAACTTTTAGTCACCAACTTTTTTACTAATAATTTTGAAAAAAAAAAACATATCCATTAAAACCCCAATCCATAAATCATTTTACTAGTGTTCAGATTCGTGAAAAATATTTCAGATTTTCTAAAAGACAACATGTTTTCTGTCTGACCTTAGTATATGAAAATCCTTGAACCTTTCTCCCATTTTTTTTTAGTGTATTTTTAAGCCCAATTATAAAAGGGCGGATTTAGCTTATTATGACTTGAAGAAAGAGAGCAACAAATATAGTTATCGACTTTTGTTTCAATAAATGTATTTACTTTCTACATTACCACCTTACCTGTGACTTTACCGTTTAAAAAAAAAAGCGTATTGGAATCGAATAAACTAATGCGCATGGTGTACATCTCCACTTGCCCACATAACTTAAAAAAGATATACGAAAACATAAATTAAAATTATGTTTATCCAAATACGATTCACTCCTTCCGGCTTGGGAAATTATTAGACTTGAAATTGGAACAATTAAGACCGGATGTGAACGCATAATAGCAGCGAAGCACAAACGTCGAGAGCAACATTCGTGGACCGTCACAATGTCTAATTTTTATGGACTACTTATCACAAGTCGCGTGATGGAGCTTGTAGAAAACTGTCTACATAATTCATATGAGCGATCTGATTAGATCGTACTAGGTAACTTCTCTAATTGAATAATTATTTGCTGTTTTTCTACTGATCAATTTTTCTCATCGACAATTGGCTAACACTTAAAGACAAAATCAAACGATGTTAAGTAAAGCCGTAGTTGATGAAGCGTACTTATCCAGAAAACTCTGGGTCTCATGTATGTGATTGCCGGAACACAGCAGTGCTATTATGGCGGCAGATTCACATTGAGAACGATAGCTTGATGGGGAAAATCGAAGACATCATAACACTATCAATAATGATGTGGCCCGGCAATTGAATCTGGAACCACTGTTTTACAAGGCAAGTAGAAAACAATGCGTAATAAATAAAAAGTATCAAGAGTACACATTATTTGCTCTTAAAGTGTGAAAGTTTTGCAAAATAAGGCCTTTTGTATTATAAAATGAAACTTTTTCTTCTCCGTATCTTAAATGTAAGATAAATCTTCATATCCGTCCGGATGTCGTTTATATTGAATCTTATATATTTCAAACTCGTATCACTTTCCAAACATTTTCGTTCAGTTATTCGATGTTTTATCATAAATAACTTTTGTGAAGGATGTAGGTTGACGAGGATCCATACATTTTAGTTTCTTTAAACATTTTCTGACCAAGAATTGAAAAGAATGGATTGTTACCAATAATGTTATTTAAGTGGGGACTAGTAATTAGACAATGTAACAAAGACGAGTTTTTACTTTTTAGAAATGCAAATAGCTCATCCTATAAATCAGCACGAGAAGTGATAGGCCTCTGAAGTAAATTGAAATCTAAAATTAATTCGTACTTGAAAATAACGTTATAGTTATTTCATTGTTATTATTCAAATTATTATCTGTATCACTAACACATTTATTTTTCTTATTTATGTGTGTATTATGTGCCAACAATTACACACTAGTAACAAGTCCTGATCCACATTAACAT
>DWQX01004136.1:0-15763 GCA_018245475.1 Pharmacophagus antenor
AGCCAGCTTCGATAAAGCTGTAATGGTCGTCACGACTAACAGCATCTACTTCTTCGAATCCAGCAGCAGCAGCAGCATTTCCTACTTATTTTTGAATAAATATTAGCCCCTTTTTTGAATAGAAATTGCGTTAAAAACCAATAATGGAATTGATTAAATTTTTAATGCAATTCTGTACAAAACAAAGCACAATAAAGTTACTATCACGTTAATATCCCAAACGTATCCGAAAAGAGAAAACAACCGCAGTCCCTACCCCCTTTTATATCTCGTTAATTCCGAGGGTTAAAATCCCCGAAAAAGTGAGCACTTGCCTTGTTTACAAGGTTTTAGATTTTAATTTAGATTGGGGTCGGACGTACGTTCGCAGACGAAATGACGTAAACGTCACACGTAATGGCGTCAAATTTGGGTTCTTTTACCAATGCATTTGGGTCGGAAGGTGTTTTATAAGGGGTACACCGAGCGTATCCATTAAGATCGCATTCGTATGTGATCACCTAATACAATATCATCAAGTCCGCGCCGAGGGCGCTTTGTGAATAATTTCGCGGCAATCTGCTCGCATTTGCTACGGATTTATATAATTATAATTTCATAATTAGTGTGTGAAAGAGATATATTTCTTCTATTTAACATTATTGTATATTTTACGTTACTGAGCCTTATTCCTAGATCGGTGAGTTGTTTTGGGGTCTGGAGGTTTGATTTTAAATTAATAATCGTGGACTCAATTTACAATTAAAATACATACAAACTGGATATAGCTTCCAAGTAACGTGATACAATAATATAGACTACGCAGTAGATATATTTTATCTACATTAAAGTTTATGGGAGATTTTTACTCTAAAATACCATTAACATTTTTAATATTTTTCATAATAAACTGTATTATTTTCCGTAATCATTGTATATTTGAAAATTAGTGATGCATGGGTTGCACAAATAGATATTTTCCGGGTGACGTTTAACTTTTTCTCCATTAAAATATCCCTAAAATTTATGATGTTGATCGTGAATCCACTAAACCAGTAATATAATCTAAGTAGCCATCGTTCAATCAGTGACAGCGGCGTTGCATCTGGTCTCTTCAAACAAATTAAATAGAGTTTTGTACGTTTGTTTGTTTTTCTTTGCGCGTGTTTGTTTCGCCAGGGGCCCCGAGTGCCTGTTCAATTGCTTCTACAAACAAGCTTGTATGTCAATGGGGCAAGGGATGTCCATGCTAATTGATTAGTGGTACTTATTTTTGATTTCATTTTACTCTTTAAACTGTACATATAAATTTGTTAAGACGAAAAACACAGGATCAAGTGATTGAGGGTCGTAATTTCTATGTATAATTGTTTAAATAGCAGTTGTATTTAAAAAAAATACTTAAGCATTAAATACTTATGATAAGTAGCTTGAACCTTCAAAAATATTTATAATTTGTTTAGCAACGGTCTACATAATATCTATAAGATTGGACGTTTAAAAATTATGTTTGAAATTTGGGGCATGTAGAAATTAATTAAATTGTACTTTCCAAAGAATACTAAACGAAGTAGATATGCAGACATTTATTCATAGTTTTTTTTACTTTGTGGCAGTTTGGTATATTAATTTGTTCTAATATATTATTTAGATCTAAAAAACTCGAACATATAAGCATACGGAGCTTTTTATCGCATGCTGTTCCGTCAAAACGACGGATGCTGTAAATATAATGATAACCTACGAACGACATAGATGAACTTAATATATAATTAAAGGAAAAAATTCTACGAAAGACTAGGCGCTATGGCCGAAAGACCTGGGCCATGGGCGAAAAGAAAAAAATAAACTACTTAAAATGACACTACCCTTGACATGGACGTAATTAAAGATAAGTCAAATGATATGTAACATTTATCCAATAACATTTAAGTTTGATTCTTTCCAGTATTCGTGTATAGATGTATAATTATGCATCGCCCTAATCTGGGTAAGACGGGCCTGGTACTTGATGATTTCAATTAATGCCAAAGGGTAAAAACCAACAGGCCATAAAAATTCAAGCGGGATCCCGTTAACGAATTCAAACCAGATTGAACAAACTCCCAAGTAATTAAGATTCGATTTGCGGTGTCAGTTATCGGTTTACAATGGAATTACAATCATTCCCGTAGTAAGAGCTACGTCGATAAAATTTTAGTTGAAAATATAATGTTTAGAAGTTATATTAAGTTTATGGATTTCTAAATTTAAGTACTATGTTTACTAGAAAAATATTACAATAAAAAAATGGGCTATACAGATTATATTTTACTTTTCTATTTTGCAAAAAAAAAAATATAATTACAAATAAATTTACTGAACATGAATTCGAATCAACTTTAATTTAACTAGAAGAAACATTTCCGAGATGTAACAGATAAAGTAAAAAACAGGCGTAAAAATAGAATCTGCTTAAAATTCCTAATAAAAAAAATTATCAGTAATATGTTATACGCGTCGAACCTCGTTCTTGTCGTTTGTTAAACAGTAAACATATACAATCTTCAAATAAATGTCGTCTTTTTTAAAAGAAATACAACAAAGACCCAATGCGAATGACGCTTTATGAATTCTTCAAAGCGTATTAAAAGAAAACAAGGAAAGTTTATGTATATATAATAAAAAAGGCGTCGAATAGCAAGGGGGTGCGACCTGCCCTCCTCTAATGACGTCTCACCGCGGCGACCTGCAGGGGGTAACATTCCTTATATATTTCAATTTAGTCTTGTATCCATGAAACTAAAATAAGAATTATGTACAACTAATATGCAAAAACACCTAATTGTCTTATTTAAGTCTGTCTACAAGGACATCTGTTCAAGATAATAAACTGCCTCTGTGGCGCAGTAGTGAAGTCTGTACACCCGTGCACGTACGTACCATCCACGGTTCTATAGTCACTCAACATCATGTGAAATTGAGATCAAGTGTTGACTTATTGTTGATAAAAAATGATATATCTATACAGTACTATTCTAAGAACGATATTTTAGTAAACAATTAGTCTGATACGAAACAAATTAGAATTAAGCTAATGATGTCAGAAACAATAGCATAAAGTGCGATGCCTATTCTTTGTCACTCTGACTATGAATCCGCGAGCCCTGAGTTCAACGGTGTTATGCACGTTAATAAGGCTAAAATATCGACTAAATATTTAATTCTAATTACAAAATCGTATCAATGGATGTAATAGTTTTTTTTTATTTTTATTAACAAACTCAGTAATCTCTGTAACAAACAAACGTGTATACAAAACGACAAACGTTAAAATAAACGAGTAAAGATTAGAGTCCAAACGCACCGCGACAGTTCGAAATACAAAGTAAATAAAATAAAAATGTAAATAACGCCCCACCGCGTCTCAGTCATGCTCACGCCATGTTGCACGGACTCCACTCCGACAGCGCTACTGAAACTTTTGTGTAATAAATGTAACTAATTTTCTTATTTAATGTTACAGTTTTTCCCTCACCAGTATGTGTAGCAGTTTTCAAGTGCATCAACTAAGAAACTAAAACGTATCATTGAAACTCTAATCCCACCCCTTACGAGGGAAATTTCAAAAAAATCTTAGTGGATACTTACGCATCACAAAGTACACACCCTCCAAATTTCATGTCTAGTAGCAACGGTTTAGACTGTGCGTTGGTGTTCAATCAATGAATCAGTCAGTTTGGAGTTTGGTTTTAATATGTATATATGATATTATAACTTCAAGTACTACTTGACTTGCACTTACTTCCTTTTTGACGCAGTTTACCACTGGCCATATAACCCGGAGGTTGTGAGTCCAATAAGTAATAAAGCCTAAACTTTAAAATTAAATAAATGTTATTCCGGCGTTAAACCAGAATTACTGTGTTCCTGCCAGTCATACATGTGAGAAGGTTTTTACATGTATGAACGCTGGAATCTTCTGGGCAAACACGCTTTACCATCTACGACCTCATTGTCACTTACTCGTAATATACTTAATCAAGGTCAAGTGTTAGCACATTAGTGAATAAATATTGCTTGAAGTTGTCTGTAGTGTCGGCAGAATTTTTTTAAAGTGTATCAAAAAGTAATAAAAAAAAATTGTTGACTATAGACAGATTTGTAAAAATTTGATTAGAAATGAATGAATCGAATCAAAAAAATACTACGACGCAATAAAATCCGCGCATAAAACTTTGAGAGCCGTACAATTTTTCTCTGCTCGTAATAAGCGCATTAAGGGTGGAAAAATTTAAACTCGCCGCGTCCCGAAACTTTTTGCGTTTTCTTTTTACATTAAGGACAAAAAGAAAAGAAAAAAAGGAAACGTCTACTTAGAAGGGTGGCGCAACTTTTAATATCCCCCGGTGAAACTAGCGGCGACGGAAATGGCAAAATTCGTTCCTTTTCAAAGCGTCTAAGGTATGTTTTAGTTTGACGTAAAAGTTGTAAGAAAATGAAAACAGAAGTTGGTACATTTTAATATAAGCGCTCTGTATGTGTGAGCCGCTTAGCGAATTTAAAAAAAAACTGATGGAAGTCGCTCGCTGGGGAGTGTTTCACGCTTTTTTTAAGTTTTGTTGCTGTATAGATATTTTAAGGAAGCGCTTGATATTATTTTTAAATTGAAATAAAATGTTTATAAGGCTCTAATGACATGGGTATTTATAAAGCATTGGTTTAAAAAGTAACATTCATTAATTTTATCAAGACAAAATTACAAAAAGTGTTTTATATGTTACTGGATTATAAACCAAAATGATATCTAATTTTTGTGTAGAACTGACTTATTTCGAAATAGTTTTTTAATTATTGCATACCAATTTCATTATCACCTCCTGATCAGCAATATGTCAGATTTTGAAATAGACGGATGCGGTAACAAAGGTGGAAGCGAAAGTGAAGAAATTAGTAGATGTGTTTCTATAAATATTTTGTACATATAGTTTCGCTATTTAAAAACTTTATACTTTAACACTAACTAGTCTTAGTCAGTAGTCAAATAATGCGAATACGCAACCCTACTTTTACCACTAGCTTTAGCATCGCGAAGAAAGGTTACACAACTAAAGACGGGGCAGAAATAGAAGTTACGGGTAGTATTTATCTTGGAATAAAATACATAGACATGCAGATAGAAAAAAGGGTGACTATAATGTGCATAAATAGTGCGACCAAAATAATTATGATTAATCGCTGCATATTGTATGTATAAGCATGTAGTAAGTACAAAATCAATAAAAAACATTATTATGATGATGATTTCCTAGAGTATTACCTAAGACTTTCTTAGTCTTTACTTAGTTTTAGACTTTTTCCTAGGGTTAGTAGGGAGTAGTGAAAGGATAATGTGACTTTAGTGTCTAAAATAAAACAGCAATTCCACGATTTTATTTATTTTAATACTATTACATAATTACAGAAAAATTAAGCGTAATGCGTACACTTACACACTTAGATAAATCTTAATATAGTACACAACTTCGTGAATG
Organism: Pharmacophagus antenor; assembly: GCA_018245475.1. Lineage (NCBI taxonomy): Eukaryota > Metazoa > Arthropoda > Insecta > Lepidoptera > Papilionidae > Pharmacophagus > Pharmacophagus antenor. The sequence continues at coordinate 5,493 of DWQX01004136.1, forward strand.
CACTAAGTACTAGGTAAGCATTAGTGACGTAACAAATATTTCATTATCCAGTATAGCCACGAACGCGAATTCATATATCTATTATCATTCATGTTATCCTTTAGTCCAACTTTTCTTTTTACATTAAGTGTTTAAAAATATCAAATTATTTTCCTTCACACCACACTATTTTCATTTTCAAGATAACTAGTAACTGAAAAACTATTGTACATTTATGTTGAAAATTAAATACGTAAAGTTCGCATATTTCGAATGCGAATTTCAGTTACATTTTTTTATAGGAAGAGTAGGCAAACAAACGAGCGAGCGGTTCACCCTGATGGAAAGTGATAAACGTCGCCCTTAGACAGCCGCAACCATCGAGGCGTCGCAGCGGCGTTGCCGACTTTTTACGAAGAAGTAAACGTATTATGTATACGTACGTAATATACGCAATACTAACGAACGTACTTAGTAGTGTCATTCAAACGAAGTTTTCAAATATTTCTGTTTCATGGAAAGTAGTAAGATATGCGTTTTGCTTCATGGTGAGCTATGACCGTCGCCCATAGACTGTCACATTTGACGAGTCGAAGCTGCGTTGTTGGCCACTGAGAATAGTATCCATTTATTTTCCATTGAGCAACACAGTTCTCCATGAATTTACATACTACATTTTTAAGTAATGTTAATGATAGATTCACTGCTCTTTGCTATCTTCGTCTTCTATACAAAAGTCTGCATCAAGCACAACCTGTAAAAAGCACAACACTATATATATATATTTATATATGGTACAGTGAAACGCCGAAATCTGGTGAATGTGGACATTCACTGGTGAATGCCAACATTAACATGGTCGGTGTGTGTCCGAAATATTTGCTAAATACCCTTATTCCTGACTTACACCGATAAATGTAGACATTCACCGTGCACTAATGGTGAATGTTGACCATGTTGGAGATTTATATTATTTTCTTCGTAATTCAGTCGCTATAAAACATCCCAAGGATAACATAACTTTTTCAAACAATAAAACGTTTCTCGCGTTATCAAAGCTTGCATAAGACTGACAATGCTGATTGACTCCGGGCAGAACAAAAGATTTCGCGTGAGAGAGCCAGTTGCTTGTTTTTTGAATCTTCTGTTTTGGATCTCCACTAGAGCACGTATGTGATTGTCGACACAAACCGGAGACGGTCCGAATTTGTTCTTTCACCGACGTATTTTTTGACATTCACGGGTGAAAGTCGACATTCTCGAATTTCGGTCATTCACGGTATTATATATATATTTATATAAGTCATTATATGTACACAGAGGAAATAATGTAAAAAAATATATAAATAAAAAACAATTGTTAGTCTTAAAGGCTAAACTATAATGGGACTTTTGATAAATTATTGTCTTTTTTATCGGCACTTAGGCTCAATTTGACGTGATGTTACGTGACAAGAGGGTATGGATCGGCTTGTCTTAGCTCTGAAAATTCTTAGAACGATAAGTAAATCTAGCGCAAAACCATAACCACCGCAGTTATGGAGAAAGATTCATAACATGAAAGTGATGACTACTCTGATGAGTTCTAAACTCCACTTAGTTCTTAAACATTTGCTATTCCATACCATTGATATCTGAACATGTCAGAAATGACAATTTGACAACTAAAAAATAAACAAAATTTAATCTTAAAGACAATCTACTCTTGGACAGATTTTGTGTCGAAGCTATGCAATTGTTACACCTTTCGTTTTAGGTCGTTTAACAAGTTGAACACTAAGAATTTGACGCACATAATAACGTCCTATACTAAAGCTTATCATTTAACCATTATATAGACGATGTTAAACATGAACAATTGACCATGTTAATATTTACCGAAATTTTAAATTTTTAGCTAACTTTAGTTGCCGGTCACCAGTGACCAGTTAGCACTTTGGCATTTGCATATTTTAGCAATTTTTTTGTTTGGTGCCAGAGAAAGTGCCATAATGTTTTTAATTCCCGTGCAATATAAGTCCTAAGTATAAAAAAATCATTTAAACTCCTATTTATAACAAAACCTAAAAAAACACCTAGGGTTATTTTAATTTGTTTTTGTCCTTAAAGAGAACACAACACGAGTTCATCTATTAGTTTTCAATTGTAACAAAATGACAGCATTAGTTGTAACTGATCGTCAAGCGATATTTAGCGAATTACGCCTATGTGGTACAGGTCACAGGACACAAAAATGTTAAAAATCACCATAACCGAACGTACCGCTTGCATGTCCGCAACCGCTCTGTTAGTTTCTTTGTCGCTATCCTCGTCGTGGTCCTGCTCCTCGACGACCTCCATCTGCGTCTCTTGTTCCCCATCTGATGAATGATAAAAAAATTACATTCATACATACAATAATTACTAAGATATTAAATGTAATCACTTGCATTGGTAGGCGACGTGACAGTCATATAACACTTGGAATAAGAAATTTATCAATTCCAATTTGACTAATCAAAGATACAATGTTTTTTATTACCACTAAGGTGGGACACTAAGGTTTACGGTCCGCCTGACAGTGACCCGTTACCGTATCCTATGGATGGTTATAATTACGAAATGTATCATGAGGCTGTTGCCAATGATGTAAAATTAATTGAATTGTTATAATTAAAAGTTAATTTATTTAGTTCAATTACCACCATTGGCACGTTATTTTTGGGCATTCCTTGTGCAATTTTTTAAATAAAATTTTTATTTTCTAAAAACTTTAATTTGAATTTAGAATTAAAATTAATGTGTAAATTACCCTCAGATGGCGCATGTATGAGTCGCAGTGTGCCATCAACGATCTGACCCGAGATGGCACCAGAGAGGTTGTTCACATTCAGCTGCTGCCTGATCTTCTTTGCCTCGAGCTCCAACTGCTGCTGTATATACAGCTCCTTATGGTGTACCTTGTTGTGGTACTTGAGGTGGTGCGCTTTGGTGAATTTCTTATTACAGGGTCCGCAACTGGGAAATAGATAATAATTTTTAATTTCTCGTTAGAAGACAAAATTAATAAGTAAAATGATGATTCACTTTGTTAGACGACGGGTTGTCGAACCCGTAACATGTGAGTATGCCACACATAATGGCGAAACGCGTCGAGATTGTATTTTCGTCGTAGTGTTAGCGATTAAACAAAAGCGAAATGAGCAAATAAATTATTATATTATTGGTTGCCCATGTGAATTTTGGTTAGTAAAAATTATTGTTATAACATTAAAACGACAATACTATATACCCATACCTGTCCCACAGATCTACAGATGTGTAATGAAGGGAGCTTTATATATTATAGATTTTTAATAATTTATGTTTGTAGATTTAAGCCCGAAATTCGACTGTTTCGGTAAAATGATAAAAATTAAGCTTAGTTCGAATGATCGAGAGCAAACTATGGTGATGTAAATGCATCACTTAACATGACTAAAAAAACAAGTTCCGAGTCCCATTGGACTGTAGTACAATTCGAAAGCGTATATAGAATCGAAAATTTACTTACGAGTATTTCTTCTCACCCGTGTGGGTGAGCATATGGTTAGCGAGCACATACGAGTAAGTGAATGCTTTGCCACACAGCGAACACTGGTATGGCCGAAGACCCATGTGTAATCTGTGAATAATATTATGATTGTTATTATAATGTTACACAATTTGTTAATTAGACCTGTACGATGGACACTCGGAAAGTTTTGCGACACCAAAAAAAATGTTTTATAGGTAAATATATTTTTTAACTTTTCAAAGTACTCTCCACCACTCACTATACAAAGTTTCATGCATCTAAAACAGTTTTCGAAACACTTTATCAAGTCCGCCGCAGACACCTCGTTAACAGCCTGCACGAACGCTGAGAACGCATTATCCGGCGAAGAAAATTGTATCCCTTTGAGCCGATTTTTTATTTTTGGGAATAAGAAAAAGTCACACGGTGCTAGGTCAGAGCTGTAAGGAGGGTGACCCAGGAGTTGGCCCGGTGTGGTCTTAGAAGTCCCTCGTTTTGATTGCGGTGTAGGCAAGCGCATTGTCGTAGTGGAGCAGTAAGAGAAGTGAAAAATTCGCTCTTATCACCATTTTTTTTATTGTATTTAAATTAAAATGTTTTTATATGTTATCTTTTTTTTTTCTCCCAATTAAAAACACTCTTACTCTGATTACTATCACTACTATCAAAAGAAATCGACATAGAACGTCTACGTTTTCTAAATCTAATTATCTCTTCACTGCTGTCTGAAATATAACCAACCATTTTTTTATGTTATTTTACCCTAAAACTATTCGCGATCTCACCTTTTTCCAATGTTTGAGAGCCAAATACGCATGGGTATAATATACGTTCTGGTAATAAATGCCCAAGTGGAATGAGCACTTATATGCGCACTCTGCTGATAGTGGCCAGGTAAAATGCTTCTTTGGTTTCGTAAATTGTAAAATTTCGTTTTTGTATTATACATATTTCGTATTCGTAATTGAAAAAGCTCGCGATCAATATCTTTTCCCCACTTCTTGGTCGCCTTATATTGGTAGGTATGGATTCATTTTGAAACACCCAAAGCATCGACTTACGTTCGTTCGGTTTCAGGCGACACTTAAAATCGTAAAAAATCATAGCGCGAAAATGTACTTGACGCAAATCATTTTTTCAATGAGACACGATAATTTTAATTAGCTCGCAAAAAATGTGGAGGGAAGTTTTAAATATGGAACGTACCTATTTTACTTATAAGTAAACATATTTTTAAATAAATTGTAACTGCCCAGTCTCACATACATAAAAACTTTTTCTCGCAATATTTTCTGAGTGACCTAGTAATAGATGAGTATGTGCAATATTTTGCTATATATATATGTACTTGCAATAATCTATGTATCACACAATATGTTTTTCTTAATTGTTAGTAAAGTTATAACCTTAAGGCTGAGACTATTTACGAAAAACCAATGCTTTTGTTATTGTAAAGTTCCTAGAAAAAACAAATATTGCAACACAAACAAGTTATAATACCCATTGCTCTGTCAAGTTAGATGAAACACATTTCATATCTATAGCCATGCAGTAACTCTGGAATACTACCACAAATGACAATAATATTTTATACTCTGTTATTATTTTATTAAAAATACAGGCATAAACTATATAACAACATGGCTATAAGATTGAAGTTATTTAGAGTGGACTCTTGATATTAAATTTAATATTTAAGTTTACACTTAATCAATTTATTGTGTAAAGCTGTGATAGACAATAGTGACCAATATCACACAAAGTCAGATCTGTATTAATTTAAAGGTGAATTCAATTAAGTAGGATGTGTTTAAAGTCCACCCCCATATCAAAGACATTCTGTCTAATTTATCAATAATAATAATAATGTAGACGGAAAGCGTTTCCTAATAGACATCAAAGAATCTTGAAATCAGCACATACAAGTTTTTTGACCTATACACGTTCCTTTCGAATTTCTTACTGTAGAATAGGACAGGGATACCTTTCGTGCTTTTGCCTGGTGCCGTAGTCGCTGAACTTGCGATCGCAGATACGACACTCGTATGGCCGCTCGCCCGTGTGACGTAACAAGTGCCTCCTTAGAGCCTCATTGGTGACACACGAGAAGCCACAAGCGCTACGTGCCATAAACATCGGAGGCCAAACATTATGGACATGTTTATATAACAAAGTCTAATGTGGAGCAAATAACATTTTTTTATTATTACAAATTTTGTTGCTGAATATCATTACATAAAGGATGTAATGTAGTGTTGGTACGATATTTTTATCTCCATATTAAACTATGTTATACAATAGTCACCTCAAATTCTGTTTATCCATTGTCCGAAGCGGTCTTTGTTCTTGAAATATTTCTTTGAAACTATCAATATCATATTGTATCTATATTAATCTTAAGGAACTTTACGTGTTCACTTTAATATTTATGTATTTCTAGTTTGCGAATAAGTCTTACTATAAGACATTTATGATAGTGTCGCCGGGACGAGTAAAGCTATGACGTCACTCGCCTTTCGTGCTTCTGCCGGCTGCCAAAGTCCCCAAAGCGGCGGTCACACACGCGGCACTTGTAGGGGCGCACGCCCGTGTGACGCATCATGTGACGGCGCAACTCCATGTTGAGAACGCACGCGTACCCGCATACGCTAAAACGGCAAATCGAACATTCGTTAGATAACAATGCTCACGCGCTTCTTAACATGCTTTTATTGATATATAATATGCGTTAAAGTTATATTTTATTACAGATATCAATGAATTAATCAATATTTCATAAGGATAAATAAGCTACATTAAGTCTTATTACAAAATGATACGTAAGGAGACAAAATTCACACTTTGCTTTATAATGCAAATAATGTTTTGTAAGCATTCGCGGGTGCGGGTACGTTCACATCACGTATGCGGCAACGGACAACAGTTATAAGGCGCAGGTGCTAGGCATTTATTGTCTATGTTTACTCCCACGGCTATACTTGCATTAATAATTTATGCTAAAAAACATCTCCAAATTCAGAACCAGTTTTTCGCGAAGTAGTGTGCGTTGCAAACTGACAATAAGAACCAACCCGCCCGCATCCACGCAAGAATTTGTGGTGAATATTAAACAATATTAACACTATATTGCCCAAAGGTTTCAATTTAGATTACTTTTCAGTGACCTCTAAAAATTTTAATTGTTAACATTTTACATAAATACTTTGACTTTGTTTACATAAAAGTACTTTTTAAGATTATAATTTATCCTCATCCTCTCTTTATGTTGAAATTTTCTACTTTTAGGCAATGTAGTAGTAATAACGCTAACATTACTATAAAAAAAAGATAGAAATATAGATTCATATATTCTAATAAGTTAGATTTTAAAAAGTTTGTACTAATGATTTTTTTAATGCATTGAATCACTGTAACTATGCTTTACCATCATAATACTAAACACCCGAAGAAATCACAGTCAGCCACTTGTCTATATTATTAAGTTTTTGCGGACGTGTTATTTGTATGTAGTCATATACAAATTAATAGAGCACCAGTATTGGTGCCTGAATAGATCAATTAGATATCAAGTTCATTCAAAGAAAGTGTATACAAAAACATAAATGAAAACAGTAAAAGTAATTTATGATTCCTTACTATATTGCCAAAGAGCTATTATAAAACCGAAACGAAAAAAAAGTGTTGATGGCTGATAGTAGACATATGTCCGCAAAGGCATAAAGAGGAAATCAGGTTAATTATTTTTTACCTATGGCTGTAGCTATTTATTGCTGCTTCATCATGATATACAAGAACATCCAGGAATGTTTTAATGAATTAGGGTTCAATTTTTTTTTAAATACCGTTTTATTAATAAATCAACTCTTGTCTCAAAAGATACTGTTCAAATATTGTTAAACGCAAATTAGGTCCTATAATTGTATTGCAGTGATAAACATACTGAAAGTAATATTTCTATATCTGCTTGTATATTAAAAGTAATAGAGTTCTTTTGTGCTCACTGAATTGAATACGAAAACATTAACATACCTGCAGACAAACGGTTTGATGCCCAAATGACGACGTATATGAGCTTGTAGTGACGCATTGGATGTAAAGGATGCACCGCAAGTCTCACATGTGTGGCTGAAATTCAATTATCTAGAAGTACTTTTGTATATTGACTAGTCTTCAAATCTTATGCAATCATATAAGGATTGTAGAAAACTATTACTTGTATCAACAAAATCGCCTTTAAACCAATGATTTATTGTGACAGTTGTATTGTACAAATGTTTTAAATTATAATTGCCTATTATTAACCCTCAACTGGTTCAGTGGGCATTATCTAATATTCGTAATTAACCATGAAAAAACGAATAAATATAAAATAATTATTGATGAATATAAAATTATGTTCATCCATTTATAAATTACTTACATTTTTTCATAAACATATTTCTTTTTTTGCTGATTTGACTTTTTTTTTCTAGGTTTAGGATTCAATATGTGATCAGGGATAGGCTCTGAGTAAGCCATAATAGTTTCCTTCAAGAGAACATCTTCGCTGTCCTGAGACTTTTGCTTAAGCGGTTCCATCCGAGATTTCGGTGGTCTTCCGCGTTTTTTAGGCTGTGTCTAACAAATGATATATTAATAAAATTCCATTACATTCCATAACTTAAAAAAAAAACACTATTATTACAACATGTAAATCATATTACAATCATAACAAAATTTATATAACATTAGATAATAGACTTGATTTTCTATACCAAACTTGTTATAATGAATAAACTATATTAAAAATTATAAGCTATCACACAATAGTTAAAGTAAGTGTATATTTAGTATAATAAAAGAGATTACACAACATACGAGTGAGAAACAAAATTAAAAAAGCGTTATAAGACTATTGAATAAATATTTACTTCTTTCTGAATTTCAAAATCCGATTCTTGTTCTTCACCCGCAGGATTGAAGTCAGGATCGTCCGTGTTATCAAAATCTGTATAAAGTGAACATAAATATTAAATAGAGTTTAGTGCAATACATCTGTGTACTATTATTGGTATTGATTAAAAAATAGTTTTTTTTTTTATTTAATAGTCCAAATATCATTTTAACCCTTTGTGGACGAGTGTTGCCAAATAGCCACCAAGTATTTTTACTATGTGCATATCTGATATTATATAATCAACCAAAAAAAAAATTGTTCAAAATCCAGAAGAAAAGTATTTTTAAATGATATAACAATCAATGTCATCACAAGTTTCATTTGTTCATCCTATACATTAAATCACTCAATAGGAACTCTCACTCATAGCATATAGCCTGCTCATCAATGTGTTTAGCTCACTAAGAGTTAATTACTTTTTGTGTTTGCTTGATGTTACACAATTAACACAATAATTTAGAGCAAGCTAGTTTATTTCTTATGAAATAAAACTTTGACGACATATTCTTTTGCTGTTCCCTTATAGTAGATAAAAATTAAATAATGAAAACTATTAACTTATTATACAGAATAGTATCTTCCATAGTATACAAATTAAATAAATATAGTCATAAATCATTTGCATATATATTTTGTGGAGACTATTGAAAAAGTACATACTGTCTTCTTCAAATGGCTCTTCATCATCTAGTGGTTCTTCTTTCAGGTCTAGCGAGCCAGATGCAAGCAATGTAGTGAGCGATTCTTCTTCTTTCTCTGAACTTTTAGGCTTTTTACGCTGGTATGGTGAAATATCTGAAAAAAGACATATTACAAATACAATACATAATGCAAAAAATATTCTTAAACTTCTATGTAAATTTATATTTTACACTTTTAATGCATTATCATCTTTATTGAATGATCCTGAAATTAATTGAATATAAGGGGACAAAAACTAAGTTGCTATTTATGAATACATTGGAAATTAAAAATTTTCAATAATTAAAATCACAAAATTAATATTCATAATTATCACCTAAACATACCATTTTGTTATGAGTGCCTGCCTGCTATCATAAATTTAAATATCATTATCATTATGAAATAAAAAATAAGTTATTATTTCTAACAACTTGTTAAAACTAAATAAAAACAACAAACAAGGTTGTCTGGAAGAGACTGCTTTCAGCAGTAAGACTGCTTTTTGCACTGCTGTCGTTTTCTTTTACTTAGCTCTATTTGTAAAACTTGCTTTGGTTTATTTTGTTTCATGTGTATTTTTTTTGTGTTATTTATTTTCGTTATGCAATAAAAACTATTCTATTTTATTATAAAAAACATAATGTCTATCTTAATGATGATTTTAAAAAAAACCTTGTGTAACTTTAAAGTAATTGTCTATACTTTTAAGAATTTATTCTTATGCAGGAAACTCAAAATTATTTATTAAAGGTTCATTTAGTTATCAGCTATTTATAATGATTGAATAAAGAAAAATGTAAGTGTTGTATAGTATCGAGATATCAAAGAAAAAGCCATTTCCATTAAATCCTGTAAAGCACTTCACTGACAACAGGACTGCTCTTAAATTGTGTAATAAAATCAATTTACCTATTTGCCCTTGCTCATTAGGATATTTTCTTGGTCTTCCTCTTTTCCTTGGACCTGGTGCTTTGGTAACAACCGCCTTGCTTGGAGTTTTTGTAAGTGTTCTTGTCCACTGGGAGTGTGGATCATGTTCAACTGGAAGCTCATATTGTAAAAGCAGCCCATTCTCTTGCTTTATAGTTATTGTTTCTGTTTCACCACCTGTAAATGTATACATATTATATATATATA
>DWQX01004137.1:0-15762 GCA_018245475.1 Pharmacophagus antenor
CACGCTGCACGCGACAGTGGTGTGCGAATTATTTGCAACTAAGGGCAGCGGTCGTCGCCGGGCCGTCGGCGCGGCGGCCCGGTACGTGCAGTTTACGAATAAGTGGAGCTACTCACACACGTAAAATTATGCGTGTGTGCGGATTTATATAAATATACAAATATGCCAGTATACATACGATTTGATTGGTCCGTTGTTATAATGGTAGTAACTTCTGCCTCTTACACAAGGGGTCGCGGGTTCGATTCCCGCTCAGAACAAATCTTTATATGATGAACATTTTTGTTTGTCCTGTGTCTGATTGTTTATCTTTATTACATTAAATATTTATTTAAAAATATCTATTTATGCGTATCGAACTTCAAACTCATACTGTAAATGTTTGGCTACCTATCTTGGTATCATAGTACTGTGTCAGTGTGAAAAATGTTCCCTTTAATTAATTTATTTATTTGATAGTACGCCTCATGTCTAACGCCGCAAACGCCGCGCGAAACATTGCGACAATACGTCTACGCGTCGAAGCGAAACTCGACGTTCGCGTTCCGCCGACATCAGTATGCATGACTTACGTACTTCACCGGATGAATGCAATTTTTCGCTACAACTGCGAAACGGCGCTATATAAATATTTAATCGATTTCAATGTAACGTACGGAGCGATGTTTGTATATCGAATAGAAAATTTTTAATAGTGAATGTCGCATTTCGCCACTACGCGTGGCAATGTCAGGAGATGTTACGTTTAAGAAACCGTCGTCATTCTATTTTAGTCGTTGTGTACGAATAAATAAAACGGAAATTGGCTAAGTAATCCGTGTTTTATTTAGTCATCGAGGTCCGCAAACCAACGCACAGTTCAAAAAATCACATCGTTTGATGTCTAAATTGGTCATGCCCAGCAAAAGTAGAAATATTTTAGTATCGGTTATGAACTAACAACACTTGACCTTCATTTCACCTAATGTTATATGACAATGAGGCCGCAGATAATGTAACTATGTAAATGTATGACTGTTGAAATACAGCAATGATATTATGCCGGTATTAATGACATTGACACAGAATGGTTAGCCAGACGGGATAGGAAAACTTTACTACCATCCAGACTCCACTACACATGTAGGTCAGAAATCGAATCCGGGACCTACGCGTTACTAGGTAAAAGCAGTAATCCAAAGCCTCACGAAAGCAATCGTAAACATTTAAACTTACAGTCGTTTTCACTAAACAAATATTATGATATATATATATACATATATAATACATAATTTATAGTATAAATAATAATAATGATGATGGAAAGAAACTGAAAAACAGAAAAAAACGGTAAGGAAATTATGAACGGATGCGAAATAAATATAACGTGTGTGAATTTATTTAAAATGTTTACCTACGAAATTTCAGGTATACTATTTCTAATAAAAAAAAGTAACATTGAAATAATTTTAATTTCAACTAAGTTTAATAGATTCAAAATCTCTCTCACCAATTTTGTTATCCTTAGTTTAGAAATAGTTGAAAGTTCACTAACAGTTAGCAAAGTTATTGTTTGTTACAAATAGGTTTCTTTCAAGCAAATGATGTTTGAACACCCTAGACTACTAAATTAGTCTTTAAATGTATATATCTATAGTAAATCTGGTTAACACACAAAACATAATAATCTTACGTTGTATATGTAAGGGCCTAGATCTTATCACAGCAACACTTCTCGTCGTAATTTCCCATAACTCTTTCTATCACCATCCAATACTACGCAACTAAAGATACCCATAGTCATCGGGTTATATCCCTTAAAATAGAATAACCTTATAATAGAATAAAATTAAATCGCTTAGCGATGTAATTTTAATTTATTTCCCAAGCTGTTCGTCGAAACATCGGAATATTGGCACAAACCACAGCTTACAACAGGAGGGGACTCAGATCTCGACAATAAGTTACAATTCTCAATTCAGTCCCTGCCGTGTTCGAACGTGGACTGTAAAATGCCGTTGCAAAATATATTTCTTATTGTCAACAATTAACTAACACTTGAATTCCACGTCACATAATGTTAAGTGACAATGAAGTTGTAGATAGTGAAGTGTGCTCGCGTTAAACACTTTAAACATAATAACCAGACTCCATTGCTCATGTGGTCCTAGAATTGAACCAGGAACTCTTCTCTTTCAAAACATAGTTTTTCGAGTGCGTTAAACCGCCGTTTTTGAATTTTATTTTTTAAAAAAAAATCTTTCTGTAACTTTATTTGTAAACTAAAACCATATTCTGCTATATAAAGTTCTTTCGATAAATGAGATTATTTGCTAATATCTCCACTCGCGTTCTTTCCGTCGAGGAAAATTTTAGGTGTAACTTAGTTTTTTTTTTATCCAAATATAATGTTCCGAACAAAAACAGTTATAACCAATAGGATTAAATTTATTAAATAATGGTTTAAAATATCCAACACTTAAGAAACATTAAATGCTTAATTATAGACTATAATATTTCACATTTTTTTCTATCCGCCATAAGCTAACACATGACCTCATTGTCACATAACATTAAGTGACGGCGGGCAGCTAGTGGTGATTGTCACGGCATTAAACGGTTAATGTTGCAAGCCAGTCACTACTACAACTATTATTATAAAAATAGCTGACCAGACGAACTGCGTACCAAACAATGAATGTCGTTTTTCTTATTTTGTTAAGATTTGTTAAGTGGTGTACCACTTGTAATTTCTCGGAAATTTCTCATTGTGTCATGTTCATAAAATGTTATATTAAAAGTTTTGCTATAACGACATCTTGTGGTCATTTGTTAAACTAAACACAGTAAACTTAATCCGATGGGAATATTTTATTCACTTTGAGACAAAAAATAATCCAAATTGAATCTAACGACATTATTTTTAACATTATTCTACTTTTGTGATAATTCAGTATGGAGACAGTGTTTTTAGTTACTGCCCCAAAGAAACTTTTAATTTTTCCGGGTTAAAAAGTAAATTAAATAATAATCCATATAAAAAGTTACTCATTTACTTAATTGACGGAAAGAGGCATAGAATATCCAAAAAAAAATTAAAAAGTTTACGCGTCAATATAATCAAACAAGTGTACTTCAATTAAAATTTTGAAGAAATATTCGATGAACATATTCTGCTATGTTACAGTTTTATTATAAGTATAGATTAAAAACAGAAGGCGCCATTTTACGGCTGCTAAACAGCGCATGATATCGTTAGCAGACCAATTACCACATGTTGTTCGGTCGACGCCCAACTATATGGCTTCCGCAGATTAACGGAACGTTTATTCTTGTTAGCCGAATGTTGGTTGTACCGTATGTTGGCTATACCGAATACGAACTATTACCACTTCAAAGTCGTGTGTTTGCATTCCTATAGAAGTCTACGGTAGTATTGACACTTCTCCATACTTAAATCATTTTTTTTAATTGCGCCTTTACGGGCGCTTTTGAACGGTCAAAGTTATTCAAGCGCCGGGTCCAAAAATAAACCCTCCTGAGAAGAACCAGACGAGAAACCCAAGGAGCAGTCTTTTAAATATTATTGTAGATTTACAGTTTTCCCTTTGTTGAATTGAAGGAAAGCATGTTTTCATAGATTTTTAAGAGTTAAAAATTTAAATATTATTTGACCTGGATGTAGGCTGCATCGGATACATTTATGTGTCCATTATTTGGGTAGGCATAAACGCAGCTGTAGGCATCTATCGGTCGATGATGATGATTATGGAAGTACATGGAATTATTAATAAAATATAATATAACAAAGTAGAAGTTTTTACTCCAATAATATTTATTTAAAGAACACAATGTTAGTAATAAAATTGAACAAGCACAATCTTAACAATTAGAACTCTTTTCTTTAATTAAGTGCCTTTTATGGTTATAATTTAAAATATGTATTTAATGTACATTTTCATTTGTATGTTTATATTACTTTTATTGTGTATCAACACTTTCTTTTCTCACAATGTAATTGAGAACATGGATTAATATTTTTTCTCACTGTGGGTTACATAGTGAGAAAAATATTAAGCCATGTTCTCACACGACCTCAATTTCACCTGATGTTAAGTGTCGAAGCCGTAATTTGTGAAGCGTGCTCGCCTAGAATACTGTCTTTAACATATATGACTGTCGTAACACAGCAATATTATTCTGGCAGCATACTGACTTATTGATGTGGTAACTGGCCAGGCAGATTCAAAACCTTGCCATCATCTAAGCTCCACTAACCATGTGTTGCGGAAATCGAATCCGGGACCTTTGTGTTACATGGCGGCCGATAAACCACTGCACCACGGAAGTATTTTTTTCAATAAGTATATAATAAACCGCACAGCACTAGCGTTTTCAAATATTATTTTATTAAGGAAGTCCAATACACCCGTACATAACTGTCATTTAGTGGCCGTCGTCGCAGCTACACCACAGAGTAATATAATGCACGAAGCCACAGCCTAACCACAAACACGCGTCTCATCCGGTTTCCCAATTAAGATTTATTTGCTGCGAACATCGTCCATCGAGCAATCGATTGCGTATATTTAGATTTGAAAATCTCCTTTCATAGTTTTATCTGTTTTAAATAGTTTTAATATTACATAAAAATAATTTCACAAAATTATCACGGTATTATTATTGTGTACATTATATTAATATAATATACGTTTTGTATTAAAAATATTAAATATTATTGACACGATTTAGATTAATTTCATATAATATTGGATAAACTATAATCGCCGTTTTGTTATTGTGAATCACGTTTTAATTTTGTATGAAAATCTATCAAATTGTTGCCAAGCAAACAATCTGAAATCTCATTATATTTTTCTATGTAATTCATATTAAACAAACAAATATTATATTTTGCTTTTTTTTCTTTCAAATTCTCAGAAGTCCGATATTAATCATTTTGGCGGGAAGTGATAAAATGATACTTCAAATGTTATTTTTTAAAATAGCTTCCTCCCAAAATTATTAAAAACGGACCGGTCGGCATAAAGTTGCCACATTATAATTCAAACACAACTACAAAGAACAAAAAAATATAGGCATCTGGCAACTGTGGAAATTCCTCGTAGTCGGTTAAAAACAAATCAATGTGCCAAATTAGTTTGCCTCACATTGGTGTTTGTATAACGCAAATTGTTTATCTACATGAAAAATCTTCATTGAACGTGGAAACAAGCAAAGGCAAATTGAAAAAGTTTACCGGCACCATAAACTAAACAGCTGGGAAAAACAATAACAAATCAACTCAGAGCTTATTTAACTTTATAGATTGCTTTCTATTTACCCATATTAATGCGCCAATATCGCAAAACTATATAATATTATTGAACACATTTACGTAATACCTCTCCGGTCGTCCCTTCCTTACTGATAATGGTGTTCCTGCTGTATTGCCCTCGAATACACAATAATTGCCTCCATCGGCTTCTATTGGTGGCAATTTTGGCGTTGGTATAGATTTTGTCACTTTTCGCTTTTGGGTCTTTGCAGTTATTGAGCGGTCTTTGGGTATTTTTCCATCAGTGTTACCTTTAATAAACTTTGCAAATTTTTTAAAATTCAAAATAATGATTGCTTTATTTAAGTAGATAATTTAAAGACCCATTCATTAATTCCTCATCGTTTTCTAAGTGCTCTAGATGGGAATACGAAACGGCGCAATAAATTCTTCAGCGGCAAATTGTTTCTGAGCGTATAAAAAGAAATGTTATTTAAAAATTAGGAGCCGTTAAAAGATACATAAAATTAAAAAAAAATACTAAACTAAACTAAATTAAGGTTGACTGAAAAAGACTGCTTTTAGCAGTAAGACCGCTTATATATTCTTTTTGTTCGATCTATTTGTAACTGCTTTCTTTTTATTTTGTTTTTATTTATTTCATTCTAGTCTATTTTAAACTACAACAGCGCAGTTAAGAGGACGACCAGTCACCACAAACGTTCCGTTCACTAGTATAACGGAAGGACTAGCCATAACAGATTTGACTGGCCCGATGGTGTAGCGGTAGTAAATCTGCCTCTTAAATTAGGGATCGCGGTTTCGATTACCGCTCAGGACAAACATTCATGTGATGAATATTTGTGTCTGTTCTGTGTCTGGTTATTAATATATATTTATTTAAGTATTTATATTAAAAATATCTACGTATGTATATCGGTGTCTGATGACCCATACTACATGTGCTTGGCTACCTATCTTGGGATCAAAGTACTATAGGTAAAAATATCCTTGATATTTATTTATTTTTATCACCTATCCTTATCTGAATTGAAGAGGACGGACTTAGCGTCAATATTGTTAATCGTGAGAAGGAAGTAAAGGATTATATGAAAAGCGTAGTTGAAGTTAAAATAAAACTGTACTGAACATACATTTAATTAACTATTGATGCTTACATGGAATAGAAGAAGAGAAAAAAAAATAGCTTCCTCATTATCTGACAGCAAATAGTTCCGTCCGCATTTTCAGTGCACTAATTAGTGTACCTGGATGTAACCTGAATAGTCAAGTACCCTCGGCGGATGAGCTCACAATGGCGTATGTATTGACATAGAGTTATATCGGGAATCTGATCCGTATACCGCAATTGTCCCCCTTTACATACTAACAAAATCGAACTGTATTGATAAATGGAATTTAGATATTATTAGATACATTTCATGATTAGCTTTATTATAAGCTCTTGCTAACGTTTGACCTTTTATATGATATTAAGTGACACTTTGGCAGTATATGGTGTAGCTTTCTATGTAGAATCGAGCATTGCGGGTAGTGGCTAGTCCAGTTTATACTAAAAACCTCACTATTTTACAACCTCTATCGCTCCCGTGACACCGGAATCAAAACGTGGACCGCCCATTTATAAGGCAAGTTAGTAACCAACTGCACCTTGGTAGCCGTTGTAATGTTATATATTTTACGTCAAAAAATCTTGCATGCCTTTAATATTTTATATAGAAAGTAGTAGTGGCAGTAATATATACAAATATATACAAATCACGAGTCACGATGTCTGTCCGAAACGAAATCCGATTAGCAACATCTTCCAGTCTACGTGGAGCAACAGAGGTTAAAGCAGCAGTATATATAAATAATGATAACCAAGAAATTAACCATGAACATAGGCCTCTCCCAAGGAACGTCACAGACCTACCATCGACTATACGCATCCAGTTGCCAGCCGCCCTGCCCAGACGATCGCTCCAGCTGATCAGAGAACATCCTGCGCTACGTTACGCACTAAATATAAACACGACTTCTATTGTAAGACACCTCTAATCCATCGACGGCCATTTCTAAGATAGATGTGACCAGTCTATTGGCACTTTGCATTTATGGCTATGTCAACGACTTTTTTATGGGTTAAGTGCCTACATTTGATCTCGATTTCACCTAATATTAGGTGACAATGAGGCTGTAATTGGAGAAACGCCTTTGCCGAGAATACTTCTGGCGTTCACGTGTTTATCTATCGGAGCACAGCTATGCTTTTATGGCCTCAAATGGACGTTGAAAGTAGCTGATCAAGTGGGTTTGAAAAATCCTATTATGATTCGTGGTTTCTACCACTACACCTGTTGCCCGGGAATCGAGCCCGAGAACACCGCGTTACAAAGCCAAGGATAAACCACTGCACTACAGGGGCAGGCGAGTCACCTTGGTTCTCTGACGGATTTGTTCGTTTCTTAGTTTATCCATTAGACAAGCGCGAAACACAGTTCTATGCATCGCTCTCTGAACGCTTTTGATCAGTTGTATACACACAATCTTAAAATACGCCGATTTTTGCGGTTTTTCCCCATAAAATAGCATGCGTCATCAACCACAGGTTTACGGACGATTTCATGTCGACAAAGGTAATATTAAACGAATTCGTATTAACGATATGATCCATATTTTTATAGCTTAATACCCTTGCCTACTATTTTAAAGAACTGTCCGTTAAATATATGGAAAGTAGTGAGTTTATCGTCTATGTATTAACGCCTGGTGAGAGATTAATGTGACCCATCGGTGGGACATGCCGCCCCATAGCATAGACAAGTGTAACCCACCGGTGAGTCATGCCAATGTCAACGTGTTAAGCAATGTAGCTAGATTTATTTGAGTTCGACTATTGTCTTAGCCACTGCTCTATGGGGACGTAAAAATCGTTTATAATTAATTCGTACGACTAATTTTAAAGGCGATCGTAAACAAACTAAATCGGTGAGGAATTGAATTCGGCAACCCCCAACCTATCCATTGCAGTAATTGGGTAGGCTTATCAAAAGGCAACGCACGAATGCGTTAGACGAGAAGGGTGGGTAGGCAGGGACTGCGAATGTACGAATCCATGTATAAAGACGTTAATAGGAAATATACAAACTCGAAAATATTTATCTATGGTAAAGAGAGGACTGATCCATCATAGAAAGAGGTCTATAATAAGATTCTTTTATAGGAGTATCTATATGAATTATACCTTCATAACGCTTATTTATGCTTAGGAGTAATGTTTAAAATAATACGTTACTAAAATTAAATAGAAGAATGAACATAAGAAATGTTAATTCTTCTACAGAAACCTAGAAGAATAGATTATTACTACCACAGTCCCTGCTATACAGGCTTTGCCTAATGAGAGGACATAGACTACATGGTCTTGATGTATGTTTAAGTTAATTTAAGAAATTTAAATTTTAAAATGTAATTTTTCAATAAAGTATCAAATATATGACGTACGTAGGCGGGCCTAGAGTACACTGGCGCTATTTTTGACTGTCGGAAAACAGCAATGCTGTTAATGCAGCAGGGTATTGAGAGAGGTAGCTAGCCGAATGAATTCGAAACTAAAATAACCGTTGAGAGACTGAGGCAAGACACTTTATATCTTAAAGCGTATAAGATGTTCTTCTGTTCAAATCTGTCAACAGAGCCATATTTGAGTAATATATGTATAATGGATTATCAGAGACTGCTAAACATATATAGATTTTTTTACATACACACTTAAATATATATTAACAACCATACACAGAGGTAACAGAAATGTTCATTACTAGTATTTGTCCTGAGCGGGAAAATAATCCGCGACCTATTGTAATAAAGTAAGATGGTTTAGCTATCATTAATAATAGCCCGTTTCCCTTCTTTCTATTGAAAAATAATTTCTATTAAAGTGAACAAAAAATTTATGAGTGATTTCGTACGTGTATAGCAATAAATTGTACCCTATTTTAACAAAGTTCAATATATTATGGGAAATTTAATAAAGCAGTGTTAGATAAATCTTTATGAATAAAACAATAAATTTAATGAAAAACTATAGAGCGTTGTACTGTATCAACCTGTAAAAGGTTATTTTTACGATGGATAATGGAGGCTCAAGACTATGTTACGTGGGAGCTTTTATCATTTACATATTTTATACGAAATCCCTTCGGCTGGAGTTTGTTGAACCTTTTACATGTAATAGTTTTTTGGACAAATATTAGTTCGGTCACAGTATTTTGTTGCTTTCTTCTCTTTGCGATGGTAAATTTTTACCTCAAATGTTCTTGCAATTTTAGTGTATTTATTAATAAAAAAAATTAACAATGAATTATATATAACTAATGACTAAAAATTTTTATTTTATGAGTAATTCTATATTATTAAATTAACCTCTTCAGGGACGATTTTTAATTAACTAAAGGGAAACACAAATAAATTTTAAAAATGCAGTAAAACCTATTTATTTTCATTTACGTCTATGGTCAAGTAATGGAAGATAAAAGAATATTAAAATAAAAAATGTTAAAGATTTTTATCTATATATTAATGTCAATTAACTGTAAACGCAAAATTAAACATCTACATATGTGACCAAGGGCGTGTAGAGGTTAAATACTATGAGGTTCCCAATAGTAACGAAAATCTCTAAGTAAAAATATAAAGGTATCTATAATGCGAAAACTGAGTTTTCTGAATTATTATTGAGATCGGGTTTTTGAAGGAAAAATTAATTTCGCGTTACAAACAAATACTTTTAGTTTAATTTGAATAAACAACTTTTCTAATTTAAAGATGTTATTAATATTTCATCATAATAATAAATATAAAAAATAACTTATTAAACTTTATACTATAGTCGAAAACATAACTTTTTTTTATAAGATGCGTTAATATTAACAGATAACTTACCTTGTTAAAAGTTTTCGTTTGCACAAATAACGTTAAAGAAAATTACATTCGACATTGAAATGAAACCATTTCGGTGCGAAGTTTGTATTAAGAAAAATGACCAATTTTACTGAACATGAAATTAACACAATTAATGCAAAGTTAG
Organism: Pharmacophagus antenor; assembly: GCA_018245475.1. Classification (NCBI taxonomy): domain Eukaryota; kingdom Metazoa; phylum Arthropoda; class Insecta; order Lepidoptera; family Papilionidae; genus Pharmacophagus; species Pharmacophagus antenor. Next base: position 10,350 of record DWQX01004137.1, read on the forward strand.
TGTAAAAATTTATTGATGATAAATAACCTCTTTAGCAATTTGCATTTCAAATTTTTGATACTTATATCAGTTAATTTTTGTAATGATAGAATACTCACTGCCAAATAGTAAAATTATAAAATGTAATAAAAAATACAAAATTACTTTACTGTTTGATTAGACAAAGAAAAAGGCTTATTAACACACATACATACACACAGATAACTACTACATACTGCTGCTGGGTTCGGAGAAGTTGGCGCTGTTAGTCTTTTTGTCGACTATGACAGCTTCATCTGAACTGGCTCACGGATCCGGTTATCCGTGAGCTCATATTCAGGACTTGAAGACAACTAACAATTTAAAATGAGGGCAAATAGCATTATGTACCGATTATTCCATATTAATATCGTTAATATAATTGTTAAAAGATAAACTCAAGTACATAACATTTAAATATGTAGAGTAAGTAATAGATATGTTATATTTGTACGTAGAATTTCACTTAAATGATATTACGAAAAGCATCGCATCAAAGCCGTGGCGTCCGTCCTGTTTGTTGACTGCTGTGAAAACAGTATGTTTTTTTAAGGTTCAAATTATATAGAAAACCTAGCCTACCTACTGAACATTAGTTATATATACCAGAAAGATTTGAAGTTAGACATAAACTGGTATTATAAATTTATTTATTAAAATTATTGTTAAAATCAAAGATTAAATGCGCATTAAATTTAAGTACGATTATAATTTGGATTTACGTTTTTTTTTTTAAAGCAAATCTTACTTTAATTTTCTAAGACACTAATCCGAAATAATTATCGTTTCCGATACTGTGGACCGTTCAAATAGCGAGCTTTCGTCTATAAATTCGATTTTGGTCCGGAAAGCAATTAAAACTCTAGTTTTAAACTATTTCATTTATCGTGATATTGGCTGACCAACTGATAACCGAAAACAGCAAAGTTTAAATAGAAATCACGTTTTGCATTTTGGTAATGATATAAATCTATATATAATGATAAGTTTACACAAAGTAGTTTTTTTATATTAATACCAATTTGAGAGAAAACACGGGTGTGTTTTCAGCGAACGATAATTCTCCTTTGTAGAGAACTACAGTCCTCAGTGTGCATATTGAACATGCCCAAAGTCAGAGTCGAACTAATTTAAAATATGTTATCCGGTAGCACATTTTCACGTTAAATTAAATAAACACCACCTCGATTAGCACACCTTTCACCGCTTCCTATATATTATGCCGGGGAGAAGAACGACGCAACACACTCACCAGCAGCAAGCTATCTTTAAGAATTTACAAAGAATTAAAATTAAGGACCACGAAGAAAATCAGCGTTCGGAAAAAGAAAAATCATTTATAAAATCTTAAATATTAACCAACATAATAAACTTTTTAATAAGTGCTGATTATTTTAACTTCGTCGTCGTTTTAAGATGTTATACTAATTACGATTTACTAATTTTACCAATTATGTTTTATTGTTTTTACCAATTACGATTTATTCTTTTTACCAATTACGATTCACAAATTTACCAAATAAGTTTTACTAATTTTATTTTAAATGTCAATATGAAATATTGAGCCAAATATTTTTTATTAATTTTCGTGTAACAATACCGCCAATGCTTTCGAACAAGCCTTATAGTTTAGAGGAGACAAAAGCAGTACAATAACGTTATTAAACTTCCGCGATCTTTTTACATTGTAAATAAAATTTTTCGTGTTTATATCGCGTGAATATTCACAACGTACGATACTGATATTAAGTATCGTAGCTTATGAATATTTACGAACTTTTTCGAGTCTATATCACGTAAATATTTATACGATATAGACTCGAAAAAGTTTAAATTATGAAACAGTACAATAGTTTACGAATTTCGTTTTTCTGAAGATTCTTTCTGCCATCCAGTCACATAACGCCTGTTTAATTGTTAGAGCAAAATCACATCACAACCCGTCTTTTAATAGAAACAAATATTTTCACAGAACACAAAAAAATTCAACATTTTGACGTGTCGCCTTTATAGCTTATAGCAGTGGGTGGCTGACTGGGTGATGAAAATGTTTGACTTCTCTATTTACAGCTTTTTTTATCATTTACAAATATATTTGCGACTGAATATAAAATTAGAATATAAGAAATCACTATAAAGTAAAATCCTAAATCTTTTCTTCTTGACAAATTATTATTATCAAAGTATCTCCTTGGCAACCAAGCCGGCGCATGCATACATAGAAAAAAGGTTGCAGTGCCGCCACATGGTCAAAACTTTATATAATCCAAAACGTTGAACCCGCCTGGATAGCTATAATTCTCAATGTCAATCAGCCGCCTATAACAGCGTTACTGTGATCCGTTAGTCATACACATGATAGCCAGAAGTCTTCTGGCTGAGCAAGCCACTCATCTACAGCTTCATTGTCACTTAGCATTAAGTGAAATCGAGGTCAAGTGTTAGTCCATAACGGTAAAAATAATACACTTTCTAAGACAGCCAAGTTACAATTCTCTTATTGTTGATGGCTTGAGCCTTGTGGGTAAATAGATCACCAACAAAATGTAAATCAAAACTTGGAAAATATTGTAAAATATATGAATACTATTCGTGATAAATAGCTTTTCACGTCTGAAATCTAATTTTGAATATAGATTATATATAAGTCAAAATTAAATAATTATAAAATATATATTTATATTTTCATTAATGTTAACTCCTAAAATCTTCCTTAATTAGCACCATAGTCGGTTGTTTATTAAGGTGTTTCGTCAGGTGAAAATACCTAATTAAATATTGTCGGAGCTTCACTTAATTGGATTTGAGAAGGCTCCCATTTTAGCACCAACGTACTTTATTGCGATGGAAGTTCATCTCCTCTTGATAATACTATTGTAACATGCAAGTGTTTGATTCTACATATTATTTGAACGTATTATGTGATGTTAACAAAAAATCACAAGAGTGTTAAGAATGATTAAATATATATTTTTTATTATTAACACTAGATTTACCGATACATTTTTGTGGTTTTTTTTCAAGTCTGTAGTAATTTTGTGCATTACTGTATTCTTATTTTTCCTATATAACAATAAAATATAGAACAATTTTGCCAAGGGTGGTAATATGGGTTTAAAAATGGGTAGTAGTCAATCGCGTATTAGTATACGAAACTTTTTATCTAGAATTGATACGTCAAAATGACGATGCCGGCAAATCTACTGTTAAATGACCATATGAAGTCCTGCAAGCTCTGATGCTGTATTTTTTGCAACAGCCTTTATTTCAACATTTGCTTTCTGTTTTAATTTTTTTTTAATAACTATATATTTATACATACATTTTTAATATTAGATGACACATTTCGAATCCCCATCATCTAAGTAGCTACAGCCTTTTAAACTGGATCGTTGTAATTATCCAAAGTATATCCGTTTATCAAAAAGTTATAATAATTATCGATTTTATGTGGACGTATTAAAGCACATAATGGAATGTAATTTAATGTAATAGCTGTAGTTGAACTGCTAAAAGAAAAATAACCCGAGTGCACTTCGAAACTCGCCGCAAATGCGGAAATATTACGCAATTTCTTTATTTGCCTCCAGCTCTCTTCTTTCAGTTTCGTTTCGTAAGAAACATTGTTCAACTTTTTATAGTTGGAGCACGGAAGGTTTCTGAAAGTATCTCGGTTATTTTCAACGGAAATTCATATGTACTTTAGATTATTGTTTTTTTTCAAAATGCCGTATTTTCTTTTTAACTCGTGAGAAATTCTGTTTTGAGGCATTCTGTGAAAAGAAAACCGTATCATCGACCGACGAGATGGAAACGTTCTTAATTTATCTTTATTTTTATTTCTTCTTTATATGCGACCAAATTTTACTTTTTACTATTATTATTTTATATTTTGTATTATTACTTAATATTTTGTTAGTCCTATGTTATTTGTTTAATAAGTACACCGCAAAATTAATATTATAAAATAAAAAATGCAACATTAATAGTGAAAAAATAAAAAAAGGATGATGCATATTTTGTTTCATTTTTATATTATTGTGATGATTATTATTTTATCGTAAAAAGTATATATCAAAATTGTAAATAAAAAAAGATATTCTTAATAATGGGATAGTAGGAAAACAAATGATTTTTCATTAGTTCGTAATTTACGTCTAAACTTTTTAATGTATGGGTTTTCATAAATGATCTGTTGTTGCTTTCGGTGAAAAGGAAGTCATAAGATTTACAAACGAAAATAAATTTATTTTAAATTACGAACAGTGTTATTCTTTTTAAAAAATAATGCAGGCCATCAAAAAGAGCCGGTGCGCGATTCGTTAATTATTAAATTCGTGAAACACGAGTCATTCCGAGATTTACGATTGCAATTATGATCGAAATCGTTGCCATAAATTTAATTTAATTTAACACAATAATACTCCGCCGAAAATTTATTGACTGTGAATATCTTTTATTTTTCATTATTATATTTACGAAGAATTATTTGCGATTGTTTGTGAAAGAAAATCGTTGAAATGGCAAGTAATCAGTTTTGGAACAAGCATAAAGTGTAATTTTGCTTCATTGCTAGCCATTTAGAATGGCTGCAGTTTTTTTTTTCATAACTAACAATAACTACCCATCTACTTCCCTTTTACTCTTATAATCATCTTTAAAGGTCATTCAACTTGTGATTTTCAAACAGATATTAATTTCGTATTTCTCGTTTTCATAAACTAAGTGACATGCAAAATGTTCGACAGACGGTTGCATAATCGACCGTTTATTCCTATTCTATTAATTAGAGTAGAATTTTTTTTTACGTCATAAAATTTGTTCCATAATGTTTTCTTTTTAACCCTTGAAATTTCTATTACAGCGTAAGCGACAGAAATAAGCTCTAAGCACGTTATTAACGTTTGTTTAAATAGGTACCTATCTAGATCTAGCTAAACGTCCAGTAATCAGAGTCGAGTGTAACATTTAATACTCACTTATTTCACTGAGCAATAAATTAACTTTTTAATTAAATAATAGAACGGATGAAATCGTTCATAAAATATGTCAGTAAAATTAAAAAAAAATGTAACGGATCTATGAGATTCTCAAAAATTAATAGATTAAAACGATCTACAAATTATTTTTCATCAAATTATCGTTTAACTTTGGTTTTGATTGGCGAGAAAAAATATATTTCGTTTTATATGTACAGTCCCCTTATCTATACATATATAAAATTCAAAATTCTGATTGATTCCATGACAGACCTATATATGACAGAGCACAGCCTATACCGCTGGTCCTAGAAAACAGAAATTTGAAGTGTTCTTTGTGATTTATAGGTAATAAGTGGGCGTGTTTCTTTGAAATTGTATTCTTGAAAGTGCCAAAGGGCGTGATTCATATTTCA